>BJBW01002079.1:0-118226 GCA_004320125.1 Scolopax mira
CCCCCTCAGCTACTGAAAGGCTGCTATTAGGTCTCCCTGGAGCCTCCTCTTCTCCAGGCTGAACAACCCCAGCTCCCTCAGCCTGTCCTCGGAGCAGAGGGGCTCCAACCCCCTGAGCATTTTCGTGGCCCTCCTCTGGACCCACTCCATCAGGTCCATGTCCTTCCTGTGTTGAGGGCTCCAGGTGAGGTCTCACCAGAGCAAAGTGGCAGAATCACCTCTCTGGACCTGCTGGCAACACTTCTCTCTCCCCAGGATGGGATTGGCCTTCTGGGCTGCAAGTGCCCACTGCCTGCTCATGGCCAGCTTATCGTCCAGCAGCATCCCCAAGTCCTTTTCCTCAGGGCTTCTTTCTAACACCTCATCCCCCAGTCTGTACTCATGGCGAGGATTGTTCCAGCCCAGGTGCACTTGCTCCCATTGAACATCATGAGGTTCACCTGGGCCCACCTCTCCAGCCTTTCCAGGTCCCTCTGGATGACATCCCTTCCCCCAGGTGTATATTCCCCTCAAATTTACAAGAAAATAACCAGTGTCTGCCGTGAACTCTGTCTATAAACAGTCTCTGAGATGTTCAGGATGAGGTCATTCTGGACAGTTTTAGAAAGATACAGATTAAAGCAACACCAACTTGCTTGTCTACCTGGGTAAGAAACACTCTATGCTTAATAGGACCATGATTGGCTTTAGCACCTATAATAATAAGATGCATCTCTGCTGCTTTCTGAAATAAAACCTGAACTGTTATACCTTACAAGCATTTGCCATCAAAACATTGATTTTCCCTTTCTTTGCCTTGGTAAAGTTTAAGACAAAACCAAAATGCCTGAAAACAAACAAACCAGATGAAGGGGGGGGGGGGGGGGGGGGGGGAGAAAAAAAAAAAAGGGAAAAGAGCAACTTCGGAGCGTTTTTTCTTCGGGAAACCGTGCGGTTTGAGCCCCTGAAGCGGAGCCCAAGTCTGGGCTGCTCCGAAAGCTTTTGTCTTCGGAGCCAAGGATGGGGGTGGGGGGCTGCCTGCGCGATACTCGAGCCCCTTTTGTTTACAGCCCGTTCCTGCCGTCCCCTCCCGCCGGAGCCGGCTCGGCACGGGTGGGGGGGTCCCCAGAAGGGACGATCCACGTCCGCGGAGCACCTCTTGCCCGCCCCCCCCATCCCCGCACCGGCTCCCGCCCCTCGGAGAGGCCGCTCTCCGCCTCCCCCCCCTTCCCCCGGTCGCAGCCCCTACGGCCCGGGGCAGGCGACCTCCGGGTCGGAGGGCACAGCGCGGCTCCCCGGCCGGAGCTGGGGCGTGGGAGCGGCTCCCGCCGCACCCGCGCCGCCCTCACCTGCCAGCAGCTCCTGCAGGCTCTGGCTGAAGGTCTGCAGCTGCCGCTCGTTCATCAGCCCCTTGGTCCGCAGGAACTTGGAGATGAAGGCCACGGCCGCGGCGATCTCGCGTATCATGCTGGCCCGGGTGTACAGGGCGGGATGCATGGAGGCGGCGGCGGGCGGCAGCCAGCTCTCCGGGGCGGCCGGCGCTGGGACGGGACGGGGCGCGGGGCTGAGCGGCGCGGAGACGGGACGGGGCGCGGGGCGGCTCTAACTGGGAGAGGAGCGGGCGGCGGAACCCAGATCACATCCCGGGGGCGGCAGCCTCCGCCTCCTCTTCCTGCGGCAGGGGGGGGGCGGCGGCAGCAGCGGCGGCCGCGGCAGCGCACCCCGCATCTCCTGCTGCGAGGGGCGAAGGGAGCTGCCCGCCGGCCGCCGCCTCTTAAAGCCGCCGAGGGGCGGATGTGACGTTAGGGCGCCGGGGAGAGGGGGGCGCGTCGCCGCCAATCGGGCGATCGCACCATTGTGACGGCGCGCGGCGGGGGGCGGGGCCGGCGGAGGGTGACGGGGAGGGGGGAGCGGCGGTGGGGGGGGGGGGGGGGGCGGCGGTGGGTGGGTGACGTAATCGACTGTAAACAAATAGAGCCGAGGGGCGCGGGGGCGCGCGCTCGCGCACTGCTCGGCGCGAGGGGCTGCGCGTTGCGCGCGTGCCCGCGGAGCTGCGGGGAGCGCGCTCTGTGCGGCGCCTCCCCCGCGAGGGTCCCGCCGGAGGGAGAGCGGCGCTCGGCACCCGCGCACCGGCGGGAGCTGAGGCGGGGCGGGGGGAGAGAGTGATGCGGGGGCCGGGCTGCCCTGCGCCGGGCGCGTAACCGGGCGAGGCCGCCGTGTGGGCAGCGGCGGCGCGCTGCGGTTGGGGAGCGGAGCGGCGGCCGTGCGCTGTATCTGGGGAGAGCAGGGCCACGTCAGCGCGGGGGCGGGATGCGGGCGGGGAGGTGGGGGGGGCGGTCGCCGCCGGTCCCGGGGCGGGGGGGAAAGGAGATGGCGCGGGCGGCAGAAGTTCTTTGCGTGGGCTCAGCCCGCAGCCTGTCTGTGTGCGGGGGGCAGCACCTCTCCCCGCGTAACGCCAGCCGCCGCAGGTGTGCTGGAGGGCCAGTGTTTGGTTATCCCCGGAGGTGACGTGGATTTCCCCTGCTGGGAGCCCCGGTGGGACCACCCCCGTGCCCAGCACCCCGGGGGGACGGACAGGGCCTTGTCCTGACGTTTGTTGCCCTTGGCCTTAAGGCCACGTCCACCGGGGGGTCTCCAGGAGGGGTCCCGGCTCGGTGCTGCCGCCAGCCCTGTGGGCACAAGGCAAGCGAAGGGCAAGCAAGGGCCAAACCTCAGCCCTGCTTCACAGAATCACGGAATGGTTTAGGTTGGAAAGAACCTTGAAGATCATCAAGTTCCAGCCCCCACTGGACCAGGTTGCTCAAAGCCCCATCCAGCCTGGCCTTGAGCACTTCCAGGGATAGAGCATCCACAGCTTCTCGGGGTGACCTGTTCCAGTCGGTGCCTCACAACACCCCAGGGGTACAACCCGTCCTCCACGCACCTCATGCACTCAGCTCAACAGCATGGTCTCCCTTGGGACTGTGCAATTACCCCAGCTTTTCTGTCACATGCTCTGAAAGGCCAAAAACCCTGGATGGACAACAGCACCGATGACCAGGAAGAGTGTAAAGCCACGTGATCTCTCAGTGCCATCTGTGTCCCTTTTTTGCAAAACCAAAGGGGAGATGAAAGAAGCAGCAGAAGCTTTTTTGTTGTTGATGTTAGAAACATAGTGTGTAGCTTCTTTGATAGAAAACTCTTGTCTTCCCCTGGGGTATATGCCCTGCCCCTATGCAAAGCTGCAAACGAAATACAGCCAGATATTTGCATGTACAGTTCTGCCAGCCAAAGACCAGAAATCAAGCCATTGAAGGCACAACAAGAAGACACAATTATATCCTAAGATTTCTTTTTCAGTAAAAAATAATTCAGTAATGCAATACATAAAAATACACACATGAAATAATTTGAATAAAAGAAAGTACACCATTTTTGCTTGTGTGGCGTTAGATTTGTACCTGAATAGAGCTTTTGGTCTTTTCTTTGTGCTCAGGATCTTTTCCATCGTAGACTCTCATCCCCAAGGGGCTCTGACTCTCTGTGCACAAGGGAGATCTGCAAAACAAGTTCAAAAGATAATCCCGAGAGTTTAAACTCACAGCTGTACTGCACGCCAAAAATGTTGGTGTGGGCTTTAGAGCTCAGTCTAATCTGTTTTCCCCCACTAGCTGCTGGATATTACATTAGTGATCATGAACGGTCCCTCTGTCCTGTGAGAAGGGAGGAGCTGCCAACCTGGTCCATAGGTGACCACCACCCCTTCGCAGTGGTTCCACAGCATACGTGAGGTATATCCAGAGGTGCTATTTCTGCCCTTTCATAGGTTGGAATTTGCAGTTCTCTTTCAAACCTTGACGCGGCAGATGCTTCTCTCCCCCTTCACAACAAGGTCCATCATCCTACAGAAAAATATAATTTCTCTTGTGCAAAATCGACATTATTCTCAGAACATGGCAATTACACCGAAATAACAACTGGAAATTCTTCAACAAAAGCTATAATGTTTGTCACCTCTGCTCGGACCTGAGCTTTGTCTGGGCCAGTTTCTCTTCTTTATGACTTAGTTCCATCCAGAACCAAATGCTCAGCAGCAGTTTTAGGACCTTCGAAGTAGATTAGTGGTTTTATGCAGTGGCACCCCAAACTGTGAGGTTTAAAAATCTCTCCTCAGCTTGCTACAATAGTAACTGTTAGGGGCAGCAGGGCTGACCTGTTCAGCTCAGGTTTGAGTAGTCCCCCTTGGATTGTACTTTTATGTAGTAATGTATTTCCTGAAATTGTATATTTATTTATTTTAAAACTTGCTAGACCATCAAAGGGTTTCCTTCAAATCTCCTGCAAAGTCAATGCATTCAGAGAGCTTTAGCAATCAAGCAGTTTTGATAGTTCCTATTGATTCATAATGGTCACAGCACATATAGAGAGGGTATTGTCTATGGAAAAGGGTGAGTGGCTGTGTGCAAAGATGCAGTCTACCAGCAAGGGATGAACTACCTCGATGTTCTCACTATGCAGCCAGCACGCAGTTTAAGAGTAACTTTGAGGCTCAACGAGATCCCTTCCAGCAGGACCTCATCCCTAGCTGTGGGAGGGAACAAGGTAAGAGGAGCTGCTAGTGCAGAGAACCATCTTGTTTTCCCAGTCTAGGCGAGCCCGCTTCCATCTCAGTGCTATGGTGGGATAGCAAAAGAGCTGGGGCCACTTCCTGCCTGTGAAATGCTCCCACAGATCCTTATCTTTCAAGGATTCAGGCTCCTAGTGATATTGAAGACTCGGATATACAGTTCATAGGATCAGGAAAAGTCAACTTTCCTCGACAGGACTGCAGTGGAGAACATCAGAGAAATTGGCCATACTTCAGCCTGTTTCTGGTTTGTACCTTAGCTTCCTGCCAGCGAGTTTCACTGATCTACTATTTTGCTCTGAACTTCTTTGGCACCTTTACATTTTGGGATCTATGAATTTGTTCTTGCTGCCTCTGGCCTGGTCCCAACTGTCTTCTCCTGCCTCTGCAGCTCCAGGCACAGAGGAGGCAGTTTGCCTGGTCAAGAGTGCAAGATACTTGCTGATACCTTAACGGCAGGGTGCTGAAGAAGATAAATGTAAACATTTAATAACTGCCTTATTCAGCCCATCTGATACTTAAAATGAAGCAGAGGCCCTAGGGAGAGAAAATAAAGAAAAAGAGTATGTGATCATGTAATTAAAGACTGGATCATAATGAATATGCACAGAAGAGTTGAATTAAGGTTGTACTGGCAACCCAGCTTCTGATATTTCCTAACATTTAAGCAATACAGTGCAACCTTTACAACATTTCTTTCATGTTGTTTTGGCAGGAACTGTTTCTCGCCATTGGTTTGGAGAGAGCCTAGCACTTTGTGAGTTCTGTCATAATGGAAATAAGTAATAGAAATACAATGACTTTTATCTGTGCCACACACACACATACACATACACACCCTGCAACTATTGCAACACGCTCTTTTCCCCAGCTTTTTCTGAAGGAAGCTACTGAGTGTTCTTTATGGTAAGTGGGAAGATTCAAGAGTTCAAAGGAGAAGAATTAGAATTAGTTGATTTTAAAAAAAAAATTCTGGTCTTAGAGTCTGAATTAGTAGATATTTGTTTATGAAAATAAATACACTACATGTACAGTATGGACTTTTTTGTTTTCCTGTTTGGGAAATTATTCCTGACAGAATAAGGAAACGCAAGGAAGTGTTATAGGCTTTTTATGCAGTATCTTGTTAAAGCCTTTCAGTGCAGAAAGGTGTTAGGTCTATTCTTTTCCTATGTCACTGTCAGTTCTAGCTATGGTTTTGCACTGTTTGGCAAATAATAATAAAAAAGTAACAGTTGAGAAACTTATTTGTTGCCAGAAAGCTGTGTATGTGCCTTAGATGGGGATAAGCTTTTTCTCACCTGTTAGCTGAAGAGCAGTGTTTGCGATACATAAAATACAGCAACTATCCATTCTACGTATGGTTTATTTTTACTGTAGGTTGGTGTTATTAAAATACCACATTATTTTTGGTTTTTAGCAAGCGCTTGAAGGTGCATAGCAAGGATTTGCTTCTTTATTTTTTGTTTTTGCAGAGGAAAGCTTACCGTGGGATGCATAAAACATTTATTAAAGTTTTAGAGAGTTTTAGCTCTCTTCAGCCTTTGCTCTGAATGTGTAGTTAGAGCTGTAGAGACATTAAGATGCTATTCCAGGAGGCAGATGTGGCCCAGAGAGTCCATGACTGGCCCTGCATCTCCACATGCTCCACGCAGGACCCCATGGCCTGGTGATGAGTTCTCACCTTGTTCTGTGACATTTTGTGAAATCTGCGAAAAGGACCTGTGGGTGTTGGTCGACTGTTGGCTGAACATGAGCCAGCAGTGTGCCCAGGTGGACAAGAAGGCCAACAGCATCCTGGCCTATATCAAGAACAGTGTGGTGAGTAGCACCCGAGAGGTCATCTCCCCCTGTACTCTGCACTGGTGAGACCCCACCTCAAGTACTGTGTGTCCAGTTTTGGGCCCCCTACCACAAGAAAGACATTGAGGTGCTGGAGTAGGAACAGAGAAGGGCAACAAAGCTGGTGAGGGGTTATGAGGAGAGGCTGAGGGAGCTGGGGTTGTTCAGTCTGGGGAAGAGGAGACTGAGGGGAGACCTTATTGCTCCACCATCCCTGGAGGTATTCAAGAGACAAGATGACATGGTGCTCAGGGATATGGATTAGTAGTGGATTGGTCTTGTTTTGGCTGTGGGGTGGGTTTGTGTGGGGTTTTGGGGCTTTCTTTTTTTCATTTGTGAGTTGTGTTTTTTGGGTTTTGGTTTTTTTGGTTTGGTTTGGTTTGGTTTTTTTCATTGGTCAGACTAGATGATCTTAAAAGGTTCCTTCCAGCCTAGGTGATTTTCTGATTCTGTGATTTTCAAGCAGGAACCCCTCAAGCTACGGTGGTGATACTGACATCCTTTTTGGAAATACTTTGTTCGCGCAACGGGGATTAAGATGGAGACAGAAGAGGTTCGTTCCCCTTGCTGTAGGGCGGGTGCCCTTTGGTGCCTGTCAAGGGATATCTTGGGTTTAATGGGGTTTTTTTTCCCTGAAGCCTGGGGAGCAGGCTGTCATTCACGTTGTGTTGCCACAGGCCATGTTTGGACTTGAGCCGGGGCTCAGACCTGGCCTCAGAAATGCCTTACAGATCCAGCCCGCCGGTGAAGCGGTGCTCTGCGGTGAGGGGTGCTCTCTGCAGCCTTTCTCTCAACCCAGCATTACGACATGGAAAGTAACCACAGCGGTGTAGCAACGGGTGTTTTATCCTGAAAAAGTGCGGGGGTGAAGAAGTCAGCCACATATTCTTCCAAAATGGAGAAGTCTTGCTTTTGAAAGCGTAAGATAGACTGGTATGAGTCAGAGAAAGGGCAAAAGTCTGGTTTGTTACCACATTTGGGAACCCCCCTCTCCCTTCATCATCCCCATGCGTGCACACACACACACGCACACGCACACACACACTCTGCATCTGTAGACTGGTCTGTCAGGCAATGAATTCCTCAGACCATCTCTCACAGGAGTAGAGTCCTGTTTAAGCAAGGGGGACAACTCCCGTAAGCCAGAGTCCTATTCTGCACAAACAACAAACAACAAACATCTGATCTAACAAACAACAAACATCTGATCTAACAAACATCTCTGCCACTGCAGGGAGGGGACGAGAATGACTCAGGGGGGCAAAAGGAAGCTATCAGCATTGCTGACATCAGCTATGCCATGGTCTGCAGGAAAACCAGCTCACAACATCCTAAAATGCCAACCTTTGCTGCACTTACTCCACATTAAAAAAAGGCTTGCTCTGTGGGGGATAAATTGGATTTCAAAGGGATTGCTCGCAGAGAAGAGATTCCTCATGGCGTGAGCCTCAGGTGGCAGAAACCAGAATCTGTCCAGGACAGTTTCACCAGAAGGCTTTTCCTATGCTACTGCTTTGATTTCAGTGAACCACATGAGACAGCATGCGCATATAGCAGATAAAAAGCAAATTCAGAAAATAGTATTCTGATTTTGTTACAAAGATGATTTTTTTTTTTTTCAAGTGGGATAGTAGCAGGTGTGGCAGCACATGGGGCGCTTGCTTTTAACAAAGCAATCATAGTTTGAATCCAGCAACAACAAAAATTTAAGAAGACAATAGAAGCAGATTATTTGCAAGCTTGTCAATAGAGAACTGCTCACAACACAGTTATACATAACCATTATTACACAGCCATTTTCTCATTTGTATGCAGTTATGAATAAAACAGGAGAGACTAATATAGATGAGATAAACAATCAGACATTGCAATCCTGCATGGGAAAGTTATTAACAGTAATACTAAAGGGAAAGGAGCTTTTAAGTGAAGAGAATGATTTAACCATTTGTTCTCACGCTTTGCAATCAAACAAAATAATTTCAAATTCCAAATTTTTACCTCTTCTGTAGTTTTGCAGAGCGCAGCTGGGATGGGAGAGGTGATAAAGAGGTTTATAGGTCTTTACTCCCCAGAGTTTTCTGCCCTGCAGTAAAGCTTTAGGAAGCCCCAAAATAATTTCAGAACTCCCTTGTCCATAGTGGCAATATATGGGCTGTTGCACAGACTGGTGACTGCCAGAACAGCCTGTGTCAGTCCGCACAGGGCTGTTGGTCCTTCCATGGTCAGGCAAAGGGAGAACCAACAGAGGTAAGCTGCTGGAAGAATAATATTCCGACACCCACTTCAACATTTCAGGGATCCTTCATGATGCTGGAGCGACTTAAGGAAGCAGGGGGAGGCTGAACGTAGTTCCATGTTTAATACCGCATTAAATGGTGTTCTTAAAAGGCTGATTCCTAGTTTTGAAGGCGATGGTTCATAGAATCATAGAATGTTTTAGTTGGAAGGGGTATTAAAGATCATCTAATTCTGACCCCCCACCCCCCACAGGCAGGGATACCTTCCACTAGATCCGGTTGCTCAAAGCCCCATCCAACCTGGCCTTGATGGTTCCTAAAGCAGGGTCATCACTCTCAGCAGGGGGCACAGGTAGTGTCTTCAGATCAACCAAGAGTTTGGTTCTTCCGGTGTTTATCCTAGCAGTTGAGGAGGCATGAAATCTCAGCATATTTTTTAGAAAGATATTTCCAGAGCAGAGCTGCGTGTAGTGGAGAGTCCACCAGCCTAAAAATGCTAGCCAAAACACAGGAATTTTAATGATACTTTTATAACAGTATTTCCTGTCTGTCAGAATTAAAACCATGACTGTCTGCAGATTTTAGGTGCAAATTTCATTAAAATAATTAAAGATTTTAAGAAATCAATATGTTGGTCCTGCAAGTATTACTTTTTTCCTGAGTATTTGCACCTTATGTACTTTGATTTATGATGTAGTTAAAAAAATCTAGACAGATTTTTAAAAAAACTTTAAAATATCTGAGAAAAACTGCTTTCATTTACTTTCCACTTATGTCATTAAAAAAATTTCTTAAGCAGCTTTATTTAGGTTTGTGATTTGGATACTGGATAGATAGACTGTGAAATGCATGGCTGCTTTCGACCAGTGATTAAGTACTAGCTGCAACCTTCAGCAAATCTGCCAATCTCAAAAATACCTCAAAAGTAGCAAAATATGAAGACATTAATGGTAACACTAGGGATTTTGGGCTAGGGCTGCACAGGCGACAAAGGAGATGATATTGCCTACTCTTTGCTTATTAAGGCAGAAGAAACAGTAAAGCAGTGACTGTAGTCCATAGACAGTCCTGCCTCAAAAACAGGATCCTACCATCCCTCTGCCAAGGCCGGACACGATGTTTTTGATTGTAAATCAGGTGCTCCTGCACGTGTTTCATTCAATGCAGGGTCTGGCTTTGGAGGACAAATCATTTCAGATTACCTGCATTTTTATTCTTTCATTGTGTTCTGTCATATCTAAATCCTGCATATCAATGCAATGAATACACTGCTGTAAAAACAGGCACTTATCATATTTTTTTCATTTTTCCTAGCCAACAACTTACCACAACTTATTCTCTTTCCCAGTGTCATTTGTAGTTATGGCACTGCTCCTGGTACAGCTTTTTCTTCTCCTTGCAATGGTATTAACTCAGGCATTTTAATCAGTCTCAGACAGAAATTTAGCCTGTGAATTCTCAGGACAAAATTAATATAATTAGTTCTCTAGGACAGATTTGGCTGAGGGTACATCACATCGAGATCCTGTGTATTATCTTCCTTTGAGTACTGATAGATTTTCTGGATATAATAAGGTGGGGAAAATAATTTAAAAACTCACGGATACACAGTTCCTATTTGTTCTGTAGCTGTATATATATTTCTGTTCAACTACCTTTATGTGTGAATGCATCAGGTTTGCTTGTGTGAAAATGTAGACATTCATCCCTCTCATGGGATTGCATTGCGTGTTGCACACCTAAAATTAATCTGTTTGATCGGTCCCCATGCAACTCGAACTCTTTCCCCAGAAGCAATGAACAAACCTGAACACTCAGTTAATTTACTTTCCTAAATTCACTCACGTGAGTAATCTCCCTGACTTTGATGAGATTATCCATACTCGCAAATGAACAGGATTGTGATTTTAGGGCACATAACCCATGACTTTGCATCTCAGAGCTCCCAGTTTTTTTTTTCCTTTCTGAGAGATGTGCCATAAACTGAGGAATCTGTTTTGTCCTACATTGCCTATAAATTGTTACTTCCTACTCAAAAAAAAAGGAGGGGGGGAAAGTTCCTCTTTTTTAATGGTACTATTTTTACAGAACACAAGAATTATCTGACTGTTAATACAAGTATGTTATACGCTTGAAAACACTGGAAAAGGGGGGAGAGGGCTTTAAACGGAAGGAGAGAAGTGTTCTAGTTTTATGTCACCAAAAAAGAATGAATTTTTTTCTCCATTGTTTTTAAAGAACATCAGAAAAGAGTAACTAAAACAGAAACAAAAATCTTGATAGCAGAAACATGCAGCTCTACAAAATGAGGCCGTTATTTCTGATTTAGATTAACCAGATGTCTCAAACAAGCCTGCAATGAAAAACAAGAAAAGCGCACCTTTTTAATTAAAAAAAAAGAAAAAGAGATGCATAGCATTTATGAATCTAAAAAAGCACAGCCTTGTGATCTGTCTTTTAGTCTTGTGCTTCCAACACCACCTTCAAACGGTGACCATTTTTTCACCCACCCTCCCCCCCCTCCGTGTTTATCTCTGATGCTTTTCCAGAGACAGAGGAACAAAAAGCTGCTTGATACCCCTCTTACAATAGAAAGGAGATGTGCCTGGCTGTGTGGGAGGAGCTGCTCGATTCTTCCATGTAGCACTGGGTACACATGCTTCGAGCAGCATTAAGTGTTCCTGGGAGCAGGGAACAGAGTGTTCCAGCAGGATCTAACATACAGGCAAAAGATAGAAAGCCATTTTCTTCACAACTATGCAATGCATTAATACAAGATCCTGAGCTTGCAGAAGATGAATCTCCTGTTTCAGAACTTTTTCTTTCTTTTTCTTTTTTGCATCTTAATTCACTTTTAAATTATTTAAGTGGGCTCTTATTTTTTTCAATTATTTTTTTCATTTTTTTTTTTAAATTCACTGCTTTGTAAAAGCCTGCTTGTAAAAAATTACATAAGAGATATAGCAGTTGCATAAAGTATCCCTTAAAGATCTGTACACAATGTCTTTGCAGCAACGTTTCCTTCACCTTGGGTTTTTGTGCCCCACAACTCAGCTAGCAGTCAGTGGACGGAGGGGAAGTAGAAACTCACATGAGATAACAGGTGAGAAGGGAGAGCTAAAGCCATGTACATCTACACAGCGGAACAAGAACATGGCGTTGTGCTCCACCATAAGCTGGTGAAACCCCACCAGCTGTCTCAACCCTACTCTGATGCCACATCATTGCAGCCAGCTCAGGCCCCGAAACTGCACTACTTCATACCAAAAAACCAACATGTGCGCGGCCAAGGCAGGGAATGTCTGCAGAACATTCCTTTCCTCCACGTAGACGTGCCTTCATTGTTTCCACTCCGTTTTGTTACCCTGGAGCTGTAGGGTATTTCCTGCAGAGTCATCTCCTCCCGCCGGCTCAGAGCTTCAGTCTCATCTACCAGGCAGCATGGTTTCAGTAGAGCCATGCCAGGCTGACACTGGCAGCACCCAAACAATTCTGTTTCACATTGGGAAAAAAAAAAGAAAAAGCAAACACCACCACCACCAAAAAACTTTGCTTATTTCACACACACACACACACACACACACACACAATATTGCAGATCCATTCAAAGCTACCTGCAAGCGTGGGTGCATACCCCCTGGACTTTTGGTATTGATGTCATAGTATAAAAAAATTACTAGGGATGCCCAGGAGTGATCATAAGAGTTTCGTCAGTTGCTACAGTCCTAGAGGAAATGATCTGAGCATCAGTTATGCAATTTCCTACTTCGTATCAAAGAAGAATTCACTAGTTTATATACAGATGGCTTAGTAATAGCTGGTATTTCCTGAAGGCTGCTCATCTTTTTCTTTCTTAAAGTAGTGGAATCTACAGTAAGAAATAGTGATTGAAACTGTATTTTTCATGTACATGTTTTAAGTTGCTAGACTACTGCAGTGATTTCAACGCAAAACAGATGATTCATCAGAATGACGAACCAAACCATACTTTTCTGCTTTGTTGATTTAATCTCCATATTTCAGCCAGTGGCCAAAAGTACAAGAAGAATGAACTTCAGTTGCTGAGAGTTGAAGAGAAAGAGTAGTTTCAACCCTCAAACTAACACAACAGCAATGAGAGCTCAGTACCTCAAAGAAGATGTGAAGATGTACCTTTGAAGATGTGAAGAACCCCACTTTCTTGGAGTGGAGATGGAAATGTTTCCCCTTGCCACCTCACAGTGCATTTGATACCTGGGGATCTCATTTCATTTTTAATCTAATCATCTCAAATCACTTTGACCCTATGTTTGTAAATGCCAAAAACTTACTCTACCTCCCCACTCCAGCTATAAAGTAGTTACATTGACCACAGAAATGCTTATGTCATCAGTGCACTTTTAGAACAAAGGCAATAGTAGTTTTACTATTCCTGATAAAGGTAAACACCCTCCTCTGTGAAGACAGAGACATTAAAAATCATCTGTGGTAAATAAAGTTATAGATGATCACATAAAAATGCAATAGTGTTGCTCATTAACTCCAAGGACTGGAGACAAACCAGAAGTTTAATGGAGGGTAGAGGTGAATTTTACATGTACTAATTTCTGAAGCAAATGAAACAAAGGCAGCGGAATATTTTTGCTTTATAACTGCCATGAGTTGTCTCCAAGTATTTTTATAGTTACATTACTAACTTCTTCATTGATTATATATCAATCGCACACACTCATTAGAAAGAAGGCGACCAGTCTGTTTATCCATACCTTTCTGTTCTGGAAGCAAAATGTCACCACATTATTATGTGCTAATGTCAGCTGTTTCCCGATATGTACACTTCCCAAACTTAACAGGCTTTTTTTTTCTGATGTCAGAAGAGTTTTTATGTGGAGTTTTGTAGAAAGAGGGTAAGATTTTGCAACATTTTTCACTGTGCTGAATGATTTAGAAGCCTTTTCTTTAGAATTTACCAAGCCAATTTTCTTTTCCTTCACCTGGATTTTGACCTATTGACTGACATTTCAGTTCTCTTTTTTCACAGTTTCACTGACTGTCCTGGTTTCAACTGGGATAAAGTTAATTTTCTTCCTACTAACTGCTGTGTTTTGTATTGAGTATCAGAAAAATGTTGATAACATACTGTTTCAGTTGTTGCTAAGTAGAATCATAGAACAGAACTGTAGAATCATCTAGGTTGGAAGGGACCTTTAAGATCATCAAGTCCAACCATCAACCTAATGCTGCCAAAACAATCACTAAACCCTAAGCATTATGTCTACCTGTTTTTTAAATACCCCCAGGGATGGTGATGATACCTCCAGGGATGGCTTCATGTAGTGCTTAAGTTAAGGACTTTTTCAGTTTCCCATAGAAGCTGAGAGGGGAGCATAGACAAGACATAGAGGCCAAAGGAATATTCCATACCACAGGCATCATGTCCAGTAAATAAATGGGGATTGGCAAGGGGGCAGGAACCTGCGATCAATGCTCAGGACAGGCTTTGTAATCAATCATCAGGTGGTGAGCAATTGTATTGCATCACAATTTGGTACATTCTTTTACCATTACTATCAGTATTATTATTATTCTCTCGCTGTTCTATTAAACTGTCTTTATCTCGGCCCATGAGACTTTTTCCCTCCTTTTTCTCTTACTTCTCCCTGTCTTACTGGAGGTCAGGGGAGTGAGCGAACAGCTGTGTGTTCCTAGTTGCTGGCTGGAGTTAGATCACAACACTGACAAAGCATTAAAATGTCAGGAAATAGATGAGTTCCTTCTTGCCAATAGCAGAGTAGGAAATCAGGCATGGGGGAGACGCAGAGTCCAGAGGATGCTTGTTAGGAACTGTAACTTCTCTGTAGCTCTTTAGCATGTAGCTCTAGAGTGTCCTGGGACTGGAGAACTTTGGTTACCTCATGCACATGACAAATGGGTTTAAAAGCTATCAAAATAGTTGAAAATCTGAAGGGTTACTTCAAAGGGAGGTAGGTATATACATTATTGTAAATGTAAACACTCTTTCCTTTTTGCCAGGAGAGAGTAAAGACAACATATAACTGCAAGTAGTAAAGCATTTCAAATGTAATTAGGTATAGCATTTTTACATCCCTGAGCTCATAGAAGATGGGTTTTACTTCCACTCAGCAAAGAAGGGGAGGGGAGGGGAGGGAAGGGAAGGGAAGGGAAGGGAAGGGGAGGGGAGGGGAGGGGAGGGGAAGGGAGGGGAGGGGAGGGGAAAAAGAAATTTCCTCCTCTCAAATTTGTGCAGGCTCTCCTGCAGCCCTTCTGTCTCTAACTGGCTGTCCCCTGGACATGGCCCTGTCCATGAAGTCACCGAGCCCACATGCCCCAGGAGAAGCAAATTTACAGAGTAAAACTCTTGGTACTGAGAACCACAATATAAAGCTTCTGGAGGTTTACTTCAGACTGCCCACCTCTAGTCTGGTCCTGTGGGCTGTACGTGCATTAGTGGATGGAGCACATTATTTGTGTGGTCCTTCAGAAGGATGGTGTACATCAGGCTGTTTATGTGTTGTAAACATGTCGCTGCAGTGGTAGGATTGAGCTCCAGGTGTGGGACCCGTTGTGGAGAGCCCCAGGACTGAGAGGACAGATGGACATCAATCGCCTCAGAATAATTTTGCTGCCTGCTCGTGACAGCTACACCAGGCAGAGCACTGGTGCAGCAGAGGATCTGGGCTCTTAGCAGCAGTCAGGTCCACCTTGCAGCTGATAATGTGACTGTCTAAATATATCACTGATTAGGGCTACCATGCATAGATTAAAGTCACAGCTCTGTATCTCCCATCTGAGGCACAACAGTTGGCCTGATGACAGCACAAACATGAACTCCGTGACCTGTTTTTCCAAACTGTTTTTTAGAGCATGCTTTAAATATACCAGGTCACTGACTGTAATAGTGGATCACAACAAATGCAGTCCCTTCTCCAAGGATGGCTTCCTTAAACTCCATAAATTGCACTAGGGTGGAGCAGGCTACATGATTAGGAGGTCATCTCTTTAATGTTTTAGATGCCTCTAAATGCACCATCCTGTATTTAAAAAAAAAAAAACAAAACCACCACTAAAATTTGTGTATAAAGCATCGTAAAGCATCGACACAAGCTTTAAGCTAAAGAAAAAGCAGAAATTCAACCATTTCATTTTATTTCAACTGTAGCAATGATGCATAAGATACCCCCTTTAGTTATAATTCCATATTTTCTTATACAGGGACCTCTGTTATATGTCTTACACATATCAGGGGGCAGAAACTGATCCTGTGATCCTTAACAAGTCATTCTAATTGCTTCCCTGTCCAGAGCAGAATTTAAGGCATTGCTGCCCTGACAAACAGGAGTCCCTTTGCTCTCCCTCAGAAATCCCCAATATAATTATAGAAGATTCAATTCTTCCTGTATTTTTCCCTAGGCAATGACCTGCTTTGCTTGTATGGCAAAATCAACCCCAATTTTATCATCCAAAGGATAACAAAGCTGCCTTATCTTTTTCAAATAAATACAACTGGGAATTACAAAAAGGAAAAAAAAAAGACCTTATTCCTTTAATTGTTCACCATTTTAGCACGAAGAAGTCACACACAGGGGAGCCTTGAAACTTCTTTCATGTTCATACCCTTTAATTCAATTAAGGCCCTAAGCTAAAGCAAAGAGCTAGCAAGAGTCAGATACTATTGCTACTGATAATGTAACTGCCAAAAAAATTAATGGCATATAAACAATTCAAGTAGCTGTTCTGTTATGAGATTCCCCTTCTGAAGCATGTTAGTTTCCCTAGTAGGTAACAAAATCATAAATTAATTTCTGACTTGCTTTCTTCAGCCTTTGATTTAAAGTAGGCCACTGGATTTAGGCACTTGAGGTGCAAAGAAAGATTAGAAATATTTATATTTTCTAAATGGCTTCTGTGATCTGAAGAGATCAATGGCATCCATTTTACTTGCATTGCCTGTGCTTGGAGCCTAGGGGGAAAACAAAAGCACAAATAATGGATTGATTTAGATAGAATTTCAGATTATACTGTAAGGATTTCAGACACATTTTAAGGATGTGTGAGAGGTCATGTAAAGACACAACCACATGTGAGGGTTTTGTATGGTAAAAGCATTTGCTGCCAAATGTGTGACTTCAAAGAAAATGGAATTTAGACTTAAATTCATTAATGTAGTCAAAGGGAAGGATCACCAGTCTGATCCTGAGCCCTCAAGAGCAAATAACAAAAAGCAGGCAATAGGAAAGCAGAAAAACACTTTACTGAATTAAAAAATAAACACGCAGTCATCATGTATACTTATACATGGACACATTTTTATGTAGTACCAAATGAAGAGCCTACAAATACTTATTCTGATCCAGAGAAGGAAAAAAAAAAAAAAAAGAAAATATGTAAAATGAAAAAATACTCAGAAAAATTTCTAAAACACCCTATCCCCTAAAACCCTGAAAACACCTAAATCTGCTGAAAATACATGAAGTGGATTTCATGATCAAACAAAGATACTAAAATAATTGACAATGCATATTTGAACATCTGCATTTTTATCAGGCATGTTGCTTAGTCAAATCATGACCCCCCCCAAAAAAAAAGAGAAGCATGGACAATATAGGGTGTGCACATTTGGAATGACTGGACTTTAAAAAGCATCTAATTCTCACCAACAGGAGAAGTCAGGCAGCAACTGTCGCTCAAGTATGTGCATAAAGATTCTCTCTCAGAATAGGTATTCTAAAAAGAGATGGGTTTATCTGCTCTCACATGCAGCTCTCTAACACTGCATCGGGTCAAATTGTTCAGAAAGTTCCCAGTGAGGAGCTCTGAAAGGACTTGAAGGCAATGAGACATTGACAAGCTGGTTTGCTTGTCGTCTTCTCCCAGAAACTCTTGAGTCAGAGAGTATCTCAAAGTAAGGGTGAAGTGGGAGGGAGGAACCTTCTCCCTGCGTAATACGTGCAGTTTTGGTAAGATCTTCTTAGGAAACCAGTGTGGGTCTGTAGCTTATATGAGTTTCTTCTGCAGAAGCTTTGTATGAGAAATAATTCACCTCTTGTGAAGACGCTGGCTCTTGGACTTTACTGCTCCTCCTTAGGATGTCCAAGCTGCCTGACCTCATTAATCTTGTTTTTCATGGTCACTGTACTGTGCAGTTATTCCATTAACATATTGTAGTGCTGCCCGAGGCTGCTTTAATGTATGCTCTATTCTATTTTTGCCTAATTTATTTAGGCATTTGTAGTGCATTGACCACTGTAGGGTCTCTCTTTCTATGGGCAAATGAGGGGAGCATATGGCATGGAACTGTGAGCTATTGACTGTGCTCCTGGGAAGCCTTGTACAAGGGCATGGATACTTTGGCATAGCAGTTCTACACACCAGCTCAAATTTACAAAAAATAATAAAAAATTGCAACAATTTTCTACATAGGGAGTCCTTTATATACATTTGTGCCTATACGTACTGTGCACTGAAGGAGGGCAAGGAATGAAGTACCTACAGCCTGTAATAGGTGTTTAAACCCCGTGACAAGTTTGGGATCCAACTAAAAGAGTAGGTGTTGCACAGCTCAGAAGCAAACCATGTTATATGGTAATACAGGGAGCAACACACCATTCACTCACTGTACATTCTATTTTCTGTCATTCTTAGAGGGAACAATAGAACTGGAAGGATTCAGCAGACAAAGTAAAACACTATGACAAAGCATTAATAGAAATAGGGCTTCTTTCCATCTCTTCTGCACTTTACATACATACATACATTTCCTTGCTTTGAAATAAAGGTTGTAATTCTTTTATCCTTTATGCTCTCTAAATGTATACATGGCCTCTTTCCTTAGGAACACAAAAAAGCACAAAATGCCAACTTGTAGAACCTAAAAAGCCTGAGAGTGCTTTTTTTGTAATTACACTTAGGTTTAATATATGTTGGTGCAAGTTGTGAATCAAATAGAAATTATTTTGTTTTGCAAGAATACATAAGCATCATCTACTATTGAAAAATATTTTTAATATTAATTTGATTCACATCCAATCCTTATTAGCATCTTAGTTTTATTATTAACTGTATTTAGTTGAACGAAAGTGGAGAGAAAGCTCGATTATGGATTTTTGATGACATTATTCAGAAATGCCTGTTGATTTTGGGTGCCAATTTTGAGACCCTTTATCTTTAAGATATGTACTCACGGTTACTGTGAATACAGTTCACACTGTAAAGATCTAGCAGGTTAGTAACAGTGAGAAAGAGAAACTAATTCACTCCAAATCTAGGAAAATTAAAAGATCGGTCAGTCTGCCTTTTGTTTAAGCGTTAAAATATCCATTCATCTCCAAAATAAACAGGGGTAGCACTGCTCAAAATAATGAAAAGCCAGCCAGAGCTGGAACTAAGTAGCCATCACCTCTCTGTCGCTGTCATTACATGTGCAGTTGCTGTAGACATGGAGAGGACACGCTTTTAGACGAGGGAGCAGCTGTCAGCTCACAGCCCTGCCTTGACCATTTGTCCCTCAATAACGGCAAGGAACAAGGCAATTGGGAGAACAGTGCTGAGTGCTGCTAGAAGGGTAAGAATATCCTCAAAAGCTTGTTCAAATTGTTTTATGGCAACCGAGTAGCCTTTGAAATCATTTGAATTACAAACAGTGAAAGTTTATTGTTAAACCAGTTATTGTTTCTAAGCCACAGGGGGGAATCTGAACAGGGAGGGAAGAGCTGGAGCTGGATGGAGGAGGGAGTTTGGTACCAGTGTATTGTCTGCGTGGCATCTCAGGCTGCACAAAGAGCAGATATTTGCTGGGGGAAGGAGAGCCCTGACCTACTCAGGACTTATTTAGTTACCAGCACTGATCAACCAGGCTGGAAGGGGAAGGGGACACCATGGAAATACAAGAGGAAGGAAGTAGAAATATTTTCCTTCCTGCCCAGATCCATTCTCATCTACGGGATCACACATGACTTTATTCTCCCATGTGATTCTGACTTCAGTTCTAGGTGGAGCTTCTGGAGGTGAGGAAATACTGAGAAAGTGTTGGAAGTCGAAAAATGGTGTTTACACCTTCTATGTCCTGAGGGAACTGAATTAATCTTCTCATAGCTGTAAAATTTAGGAGAAGACTCCATAAGTAGATATGTGCACACTACAGTGTTCTGTGGCCCCTACACCACAGAGTCATATGGAAATAGTTTTGCTGGGGAACTGATCCTTCCCACTGATTCAATTCAAGAAAGAAGTCATCCTCTTGAGGAGAAGTTCCAGATTGCAGAAATAATGCAAAACCTAAGCTCTTGCCATTATACTGTATAGAGACAAGAAGTTTAAAAACTGCTGTACATGACTGACCAGATCTCCAGAGGAAATCAGCCAGTCCATCATTGTATCTGCAGTTCCAGCCTGAGACAGACAAATACAGCCATTTGTCCCAGTGATAGAACTTAATCGTACCACTGTGTTCTTGGAACAGATAAATGTATTTACTCAGAAACTGATGTCCAGGCATATCATAAGTACCAGCTGATACAAAGAAAAAATTGCTATTCCCAAGCCAAGTCTACATGACTGACTCTGCTGAAGGGACACTCCAGGGGTACACCATGAATAAAATTACATCTTATTTCAGAAAGACCTCCTGCCACCAAACAGCTGAAAACTTGTTAGTCAGGGCAACAAGCGACAGCTTCAGCTCCAGGTAGGATATATTCTATAAAGAAACCAACTCTGTGACGAAACACAGGAAAACCTGTATAACTGCATACGTTGCACAAAGTAAATTAACAATTTATAACTCATTCACATAATGCAGCTGCTCGCACTAGGAAGCAGACGACACCACCATATTCACTGAAGCTTTAGGAAGACACTATTTTCACTCTGCTTACAAAAAAGAGTTTCTATCAGAGGCCTAGAGGAAATTGTAGGTGTTAGCTAGCCTAACCGTTGTGGATTTGACTGCCAGTTTTGTATCGTATTGAGGTTGTGCATGCTTGCATTCACGTCTAAATGTCAAACTCCTTACATGCATTGCAACTCAACTGGGTCATCTTAACAAGATCTTCAGAAGTGTGTCTTTAGGTGTTCTCCCAGCCAAACCAGCTTTAATCACAATCTTTCTTCACCTCATCCTCAGTAACAAAAATACACCTGTACTTTCCTCTTAGCCTCAGTGTTGTCAGAGCTCTGACTTGATGGTCTGAGATAAAAATGCATACACACACATTCATATGCAAAACCATACTGGCTCTTACTTCATGAAGGTCAGAGTGCTTGTCTTGGGAAATTTGTTTGAGTTGTTTCTTTACTGTCTGAGCTTTGTGGAGGTGTCCTACCATGCGGTTCGGGGCGGGTGAGTGATACCACATGCAACAAATACCTGCCCAAATCCCTGAAATATTTGCAAACACCACCATGCCCATGCCCAAAATACAAGAACTTAGAACATGTTCTCTCTCTATTGACATGGACTTTCTTTTTCCTTCTCTTTCACCTGAAGTTCAGTGTTACCAAAGTAAAAGAGCTGTTTGAATGATGGAATTTAATTCAGAAAAAAAGAATTAGAATAGTTCCACAATGTGTTATAATTTTGCAGGCTATTTAAGCTACTGAATACAGGAATTTAGACATTCATACATTATTTGACAAAATGAATTTCCTATTATTTTTTCTCTCTTACATTCAGTATGTAAACAGAAGAATCTCTGACCTATATCAATGGCATGCAGAAACACTCTCCTCTGCCTTTTCCAAAGTTTAATCCAACAATCAAAAATGACAACAGCATAGATAAGCACAAATGTCAGCCAGCTGCACACTAGCACAGACATGTTTCATGGAGAAAGTGGTAACAGCTTGCACTTTTTTACAGAAAGAAGGCTGGTGGACTCATGTTTGCTTTCCAGTATATATGTTCTTAAAAAAAATTATTGCTCAGTTAAAATCAAAACAAAACAACTGCTACTGACGTGAAGACAAGTGTCAAGTGACCCTTCAGTTTTCTATATCATGGTTTGTTATCTTGAAATAACACATGAGCACACAGACACACATGCTCTTGTACACAGAGGTAAAGTTTCTAAATATTAGCAGATCTTCCTGATGCTCAGTGCTTTTGTTACAAAGTGAGCTCTCTAAGGCAGAATGAATATTTTGAGTGAAATGTAGTGATTTTTCTTAAACTTGACTGAAACATCCCCCTCTGAGGCCAAGCACAACGAGCACGTGAAAAGCGAAAAAATGAAAAAAAAAAGCACTGCTCTTTGGGGAGGGGGTGGCTGGCTTCCAAGGGCACAGAGAAAGTACATGTCAGAGCAGCTGCAAATGCTTGAACTGGGATTCAAGCACACAACCACAGCCCTCATGGTGATTAAGGAATAAGTTAACTCTCCGTAGAGAGGTCTATTATTTATGACGTGCAGTGCTCAGCACTGTATAACCAAGGAAGGAATCACCAACTCGTCTCCTTTTCTCCAGCCTTTACGTTTATCAGCAGCTCTCAGATTGTTCCCAGCACACGCTGCATTTGAAGCTCTGACACCTGGTTATACCAGTCTTCCTAATCATGCATTTTAAATGTATTCCTCCTCCGATTTTATACTTTCAAACCAGTTTAGCTATCACCTGATTGCAGTTTACACACAACCCTAATCAACATATTACAGCTCAGGAACTGCTGTGCTATGTCATTCCATTAAAAGGAAACAAGCTGGTTCTATGATGCATCCACTTGCCTGTTCACAAGACAAAGTTAAACCCTTAAAACAAAGAATGAGGAAAAAAAAAAAAAGAAGAAGTGAGTATTAAACACTTTTTTGAACAGTGCAGCCGAATGAGGTTAAGCCTTTCCCACCCCCTGCATAATGCTGCTCACATTATGCCTCTGGAAACCTGTCCAGGTGTGCTTCCCACTGCCTGGAATCACGGGGTTGGTGGAGACAGGATCTTGAAACCGCTGACATTGGCTTTCAATACACTCCTTATTTCCAAGTAAATATTCTGCAAGCGTGTGATTTTTTGGCACTACCTTAACTATTGTGGCATTGCCCCGAAGGACAGACTAACCTAGTTTAAAATAAGTGTATTTAATAGTGCAGATCTCTACAGCCTGTCTAGTAGGACTTTAACCGTGTCTTTGTAAATGATTTCAAAACCAAGTTACAAACCAGAGTGAATTTTTTGGTTGACTATTTTTTTAATAATGATTTGAAGGCTGTTTTGCAGGTTTTGTTTCTGCAAAGTGTACAGGTTTACCTACCTGTAAGTGTACTTGTGAAGGCACCAAATTTAATGTTTGCTTTTGAAGCAGAACACAAGTTACTGGTTTAGGATTTTTATACTGACCTTACTCAAAGTGTATGCAGCCAAAGGGAAGACAGAGCAACCGACTGACCCTCCCTCCCTCCTACCCACACACAGAAATCCATATACTGTGGCCAAATGTAGTAAATGCTGTTACAGGGGGAGTTCATTTCAACTTCTTTATTTTATGTCCAGCACATTTGTTATGTTTTATGTCAATGGCCATGCACTGCTGGACAGCAGACTCAAATGTTTAATGGAAAATAGTTGTGTTGTTAGTGAAGTACTTGGTTGTTACTTTATGTACTAATAATGAAACATGCTTTAAGTACATTCATTACTCTGGCAGTGTCTTAACAAGTAAGAAAAATTATCTTCAGAAAGAAAATAGTCCTGAAGTTAATCAACATGGACAAAAATTACCCAAATAGAGTTGTAAGACTGTTCAAAGTGTTTAATAATGAAACCAAAGCCATGCCCAGCTTGTAATTTCTTCCATGACCAACATTTGGACTTGGCATCCTGTAAGGTCCATATACTTCTTTCAAAAATTCTGCACTGAATTTTAGCTATGTTTATTGTGAGCCATTTCATAACAGAATGATCAGAAAATTATGGGTTTATGGTCTAAGAAAAATGTAGTGATTTTGAAAAATTATGAGACCAAGTCTCCAAAGTTTGACATTCAGGGTCAGTCTCCAAGTACAGAGTATTAAGACCCAGCATACTGCCTCTTCCTGGACCCAGATTTTTCTTCCTTCCTGTTTCTGGTGAAAGACAGATAGAAAGTGATTTGGCAGCTAAGTTAGAACTATTAAATATTGTGTTAGTCACAGTAGTCTTTTTTCCAACCATTTTGTTCTGGTGGTGATATTGCTTCAATTCCTGCATTAATCCTGCATTTTCATTTCACATCTGGTGAGGGGACGATGAGATAACTCTGAATAACATGCAAATACAAGTTCATATTTCCACACCACTGTCTTTTTTTGTTAATTTTGTTAAATATTCTTTAAAACAGGAAAGGATTTATCTTTGTTTGCATGTTAATCTACAAAAACATAAGAATGGAATAACATTGCTGTTATTCGGATTACAGGAAAATTTCAGAAAAATGTATTAAATGGTCTATTGTCTTGTGTGCAACATATAAACCAAATTTTGTTCTTAACTGACTGGCATTCTATGTCTTCTTTGAAGGGGACTTCTAAGGACTACTTACAAAACTACTCAAAGCCACTACAAATGCATGAACTAGGCCAGTAAGTCAAGGGAAAAATACAGTTTTTCTCCTTGCGGACTCACCTTTTGTGTAACTATATTGGCCCTGACAATTTAAAGTGTTTCTCTTGCTAAGTGAGCACAAAGCCTTTGCCCACACCTACAAAAACAACTAAGTGGCAATTGCACTATCAGTGCTCTGATGTTTGAGAGACTCTCAAATGCTTGTTGATGGTTATGGAGACAA
Organism: Scolopax mira; assembly: GCA_004320125.1. NCBI lineage: Eukaryota > Metazoa > Chordata > Aves > Charadriiformes > Scolopacidae > Scolopax > Scolopax mira. The sequence goes on from BJBW01002079.1 coordinate 24,419, forward strand.
AAAATAAGATGAGGGTTTTTTTTCCTGGTATATTTGGATTTTTAAGGGGGAGGGAACCTGTCCTCAAGACAGTCCTCTAGACCAGGGGAACAGCATCAAGTCGCCTACCATCTGACAAAGCGGATAGCATAGGCGTAGCCAGGTCAATCAGACAAAGCTTCACAAAATCCTAATTTTGCACCATCAGCAAGATATTATTTATGTCAAGAGACAGTAAAAAGGTGTCACACAGATGGAAAGTGGGTCAATCAAAAGTGAAGTGGCACAAGAGGAAGTGTTTAGCTGCTATTGCTTCTTGAAGATAAGATTATCTGAAGTCTTGCATTTTTAGTTGTTTATAGATGCATCTTACTATTTGGTTCAAATACTTACTAGACCCCACCAAATAATCAAGCAAGTGAGATTTATTATTGTTGTTTCCAAAGCTGATTATAGAGGATAGATATAGCTTGTTAATCTTTTACCATTCCTTGATTATACATTTTGAATATATGCTCCTACATCATCTCTTTTCAGAGCACAGATGCTAAAACCACAGGACATCAGTTTAATCCTCAGGTACTGTCACAGCTATGGATCCAGCTGGTTTTATTCCAGGTGAAGTGCAGCCAACTGCAATACGCCTACTTGCAAAACCATAATTGGGGTAACCGTCATCTAAGCAAATAATGTTTTAGCTGACCCATGCATAAAATAAATCTCTCTCCTTCAGATATTAATTTTAGAGTCTCTTATCACCTTATGTGATGGGAGGCAGGGGCCATTCAGGAGTTAGTCCAGTTTTGGTGGCAGGGCACAAATTGTGGAGCTTATCTGACTTGAATGGAGCCAGATTTTGACCCTGGCTAGCAGGGAAACACAGCTATTGTCAGTGTTGCAGATGACTCTATCACTTTAGCTGTGAACCCTGTAGAGAGGAAAAAAAAATAAATAAAAAAAATCTCCTGAATTAGATAAAAAGTTTGAGCCCCCGAGCTGCCATAAGACTCTAGCCAGCTTTATCTAGTGATAGAGAGCAACTTGTAAGATAGCAAATGAGGAATGCAAGTGCACTTAATGCATTTTTTTTCAGTTTGGAAAGGAAACCTAAAGTACATACTTTGCCATTTCAAGCTTTTGAAGGATGTATTTATGGCTTATGGCTGCAAGTGGGTAGCACATTTAACAGCATTTCTTAAAATAACAAGAGGGAAGAAGTTGTAACATTGATTGTTCTTTCATTAACAGGGCCTTGGAGATAAAAGTATTTGTGGGAAAAAATAATTAAAAAGTATAAGCTAAACTAGTTTCAGAACATGAACTACGTCTCGTTTAAAGTTAGCTGATCAAAGAGAAGACAAGCTGTATTAGAGCATCCCAGCTACGGCACTGCAAAATTCACAAGGAAGAGTAAATCTTTACTGCGCTGGGCACTGGAGGATGCACATCAGCCAGCAGCACGTGTGAGCCCTCTTTGTTTACTTTCTGCTCCTACAGGTGTTCGCAGAGCATTGTTCCCACACCAGCTGTCAGAAGGGGCTGAAAGCACCCCAGACACTTCTGCGAGCACGTATTTCTGCATAAACACAGCGGCACAGGCGTGCACAGCAGGGAGAAGCACACCTGCCTGTGCACGCAGCCGCGTTTGGCACTTCTTTGGCTTATCATCCCCAAAGCGGCTCCCGATAGCGCAGGGTGTGAGGTGTGGATCCGGTACCTCGGGTACCCAAACAAGGGCTCCTTTCTGTGCAGACTTTCAGGCAGCAGAGCAGCCCGGCTGCTGCTTCAAGGGCAGCAGGCCCTGTGCAAACACCCGGTTACCAACAGCACATACCCTGGGCATTAGTCACGGCACGTCGCGGGCTAACATGCATCCACGCAAACAGCAGGAGAGGCAACAAATGCATAAAAACCCCGTCAGTTGGTCTCAAGTGAAAGTACCCAAACAGGAAGATGCATTTGGCATGGGAGAGGAAGGAGTGCAGAGCAGCTGCCAAGCTTCATCCAGCCTCCCTGGCTCCCCGCCATTGCCAAATCCTCCTGATGAGCAGACCTATAGAAAGGGCTGGTCCCAAAGCCACCCCTGCCCTCCAGCTCCAACCTAGCCCTCTGTCCACTTGGCTAGAGTTATGGGTCGCACACAGGGCCTTGCCTCAAGAAATTCCCTACAGGCCATATCAGAAAAGAAGGGGACATTTCCACTCAGTTTTCCCCATATAGTTCATTGTGCAGAGGCAGCATCAAATGTTTGCTCTATGCAATCACCATATGCACCCCAGACACCTTTTTTCTTGGTTTCCTCTCGTCTCATCAGCATTGCTCTATATCCTTTCCAACGTGAGGCACTTAGCCTTTCATGGACAATTCCACAGCTATAAGAAAGTTGGATTTCTCATAGGGTTGCTAAAGGCCCCCGGCTTTACTTTTTCCTCTTCAGTAAATCAACCATCCCTGAAGACCCCAGAGAATAAAGGGCGTACCCAAAAGATAACGCTGCAACCTTTTATTGGTGAAAGGCGTTTGCTAGCTAAGATTTCTCCTGAGAAAAGGAAAAACAGGTATAAGCCAAGAACATAAATTAGTTTACAAAAGACAATTTATTAAAGCAGCAAGCCGCTGGAACCTTTTCACTAGCCTCTGTGACTCACATCTTAATAGGCTGATAAAGTGATTCATCCTGCAGGAGAGTCATGTTTAAATACGCTGCTGCTATCACACTTCCAGCCCCCCAGCAGCCAGTCCAATGGCTTTTCTCATCCCGAGAGGCACCACCTGTCCAGACAAGGAGCAATACAAGTTTCTTCACACTTGCAGGCTTGACAGTAAGCAGCCTGACACCACAAGGTGCATGGATAAAAACGAACCAAAAGAATGCCCTTTACAGCTGCTCTAGGTGATGGCAGGGGGAGGAGGAGGAAAAAGGGAGAGCTGACTGGGCTTGCTCCTGTTTGCATTAGGGCGAGCCTTTTGTCTTTACACTTCACAGCTCAATGCGAGACCATTCCACTTAAATGTAGAAGGGCATCATCCAACAGATTTTAGTCAGTCATGGAGTCATTTAATCATTAGTACCAATACCACAGCTAGGAGATCTATAGCCAAAGGGGCCATGTTTTAGACATATGTTTGATTTTCAAAAGACAGCGAGAGACTGCCTATTTTCTCTCTTCTGATTAAAATTTAAAAAAAAAAAAAAAAGGAAAACTTCATCTGCAGAAACAAAGTTAAAAAGACTTAAAGTTGTCCTAGCACTGATTTAATACAGTTTAAAAATTTTCCTATGTTTTTTTCAGGTTCAGCAGAGAGACACATTTCATATAACTTTTCTGGGTGTACTTCAGAGCAGGAACAGGAAAGAAGGACTGCATGCTCAACAGTACCGAAATCATGTCGTTTCAGCAGAACATTAATTAATTTTTCGACCCTTCAGTCTTTCTGACCCAGTTCTGAGAAGCTTATTGCTGTTGTCAGGTCAGAACTTGTTTCAAAGAGCCAAGTGTTAAGTTTCCACTTACCGATTATGCTGGCAGGAGTCCGTCTGCTTACATAGGATATGTCTTTGTCCTTGACCTGCATTATTTCTATAGTTCTTTAGTGCAGAAACAAGGAATTAGCCTTCCAACACATTTTATAGATGAGATTGATCGGTGGGATAAACATCCACAGCTGATTAGTTCTGCCTTCTTTAGGAGTTAATGAGAAAATAAACTTTATCTTTAATGAGATGGACAACATAAAAATGTTTCCTGGGAAATAGATAAGATACCCTATGGCAAAAACAATACATAAAAGTAAAGTGCCCCAAACCCCATAGAAATTACAAGGCTCAATAAATTGGATGGATAATCAAAGGCCCCTGGAATTCTCCTGTACAGTGGACTAAGCTTGTTCTCCATTCCATACAGACTTACACCCAAGGCTGTTTTGTTAGAGATTGCTAAAACAGCATTGAAGACAGTTAAAAAACCCACTCAGTCTTGTGGTGTGTTGTGGTAATTTATAGCCTTTAGCCTGCGTGGAATACTATACAGGAAAACCACATTTGTTTGTAAAGCTTACCTCTTAAATGGGAGCACCAATTTTAAATACCTGAAGCTTATCTCAAATGGCAAGAGACATAGTGATGTAAGCACAGGTAAAGGAATATGCCAAGCACCTATATTTTTAGAGAGCACAAATAAAGCTATTTGTTACATACAGTACAACACCTACACCACTCCCAACCCCTACCCCCTGCCAAAACTAAGACGTTTGGTGCCAAAACTAAGACGTTAAGCCGTTGCTTTCCAGAGTGAGCTTTCGGCATTTTCAGAAACGTCAAGATATCTTGAGAAATGCCTCAACTTGGAGCCCAGAAACTGAGGCATTTCTCAAGTTACAGACCATGTGTAACTCTATGTACTGTATATGCTTTTTACCTTCTCAGACCAACATTGTTGTCATTAAACAAAATAGTTACACTTTGATATGTGAATTGGGAAAGTAGATTCTTTCATACAGAACGGTTTCCTCTTAGAGATATGTCTGTATTTGTACTTTCTTCAAACCTAGGAGCCAAGAAACTGCTTTCTTGTGATTACTTCTGAGGGGAGATGAAAAATTAAGATGCCGCACAGCATTTGCATGGAAGCGTGGTATTTCAGGGAGCACCGACCAGGAGAAAAGAGACAATGGATTTATCTGTAAAGCAATACATCCCTCTGTACCATAGCATTAGTCTTACTAAAGGATGTAATGAGCTCCTTAGATGAGGAGTGAGACAATGCACAGATGCAAAGAAAAAGCTGTTATTTTCTTCCAAAATGGCAATATGTCCTGTCCCTACTTTGATTTCAGCTTTCCTCAGTCCCTTCTTCCTTGTACGCAGGTTTTTTCATTGTTAAGTGCATATTCTGCTTAACCTGCGTTCACTAAGAAAGTTGTGCCAAGTCACCCCTTTCATGTCTTTGGCCAAAAAGATCAAGAGATCCATTTGTTTGTATTTCTCCCCCTCCAGGGATTTTACTCACAATGGAGACCAAAAGATCTAATTTCCAAGGGACATCCCTGCAAAGACAGTTGCTGCCTGACACAGCTGTTACAGGACACCAAGGAAATCACGCCACAAAAATAATACTGCCACCTCTGGGCATACAACATATCTATCATTCATGGAGTGTTACAAGGATGATGGAATGGCACATGGGGGTAATTTTAAAGTCCACCTAGACTGTAAAAACGTGCCCTTTCCAGAATGTAGGGCACATCTGCATCTGTGTGCCTTGTGGCAAGCTAGGATGGGAAAGGGAGCACTGAAAACAGTAAAACAGAAAAATAATAGCCCTCTTTTAAAAAAAAAGACTTTACAGCCCATATGGTAGTGCATTATTACACTGCCATCATTGGAACCCCTCTCTGCTCTGTTTATTTTGAAGTCATCTACAGAGAGCAGGCAAAGGACTGGATTAGCTAAGTGTGGCATGCTCCATGCTGCCTTGGGAGCATTACTAATCTCGTAATAACATCAATGCAAGGCATCCATCCCTCAGTGGCGAGGGAGTCCGGAGCTAACACAGACAAAGGGAAGAGGGATCACCAGCACAAGACTGAGACAGCAAAACAACAAATGAGGGAGAAAGGAGAGAAACACTAGAAGATGAGGAGGCAGAGAGGATGCAAAAATAAGCACAAGAAAACAAACAAAATTTTACACCAGATTAAAAGGCTCATGACATGCCAAAGGGGCCCCAGTTCATTTTGGCACCTTTTTGATGACAGTAGGGCTAACTACTGCGTCACATCAGTGCTGGGCTGCAAATAGTCACCTCACACCAACTTTTAATCACTGACACCTCAAATTCAGAACAGCACAGCAAGAGAGCACCAAGAGGTCTGCATATCATACAGTGGCCATACAAGGACTTAATCACCTTCCTCTGGTGGATTTATGGAGCAGCTGCTCCATAAGGCCCCAGTGCTTAAGTATGAATAATGTGTTTTTAAGAATTGAGGAAGATTACCATGCATGTCCTTAGCCATATACACCAGGAGATGAAAGAGCTGTTCTGCTTGATGTTTATTGTAGAGAGAGGATTTCAGAAATAAAAGCGTGATTATTTGTATGTCCCATTTTATAGCTCACACATTGCTTTTCCAGCTCATGCAAGGAGAGAAGAATCCTCAGACTTTTCATACCTAAGGGAATGTGATGTTGGCCTCCCAAGTGCAAATATATGTCTAAAATAGAAATTACCAAAGACTGGTTTATCTTCCTTTTTCCCTCCTAAGTGACATATTTAACAAAAATATTAGGCAATACATTTATTTGCACTTTTCTCCTGTTCCGTTCATCATCACTTAGGATCCTGCAGAAGTAGGCATTTCATTTGTCAATTTAGGAAAGGAGAATAAGTTTTATATCTAAAAAACAACCTGGAGAGAAAGAAACTTTTCCTCATATATTCTGTGGGAGTTTACATTTACCCTGAAAGACACCTGCACCCACTTAGGGCAGGATAAAGCCAGCTTCAGGGCTTGGACAGAGTTCCTTTAAGTGGCAAAGAAATAAGAAAGATTCACCTAAAGGTAAATGAGTTCTGAGTCACTATTTTTTGGAGAAATTGCAGGAAAGATATACATTGAGGATTTTTCTCTCTTTGTTTTACTGCGGTCCATATCATGCTAATAAGTACTTTTGCATAAAAACAAACCAGGAACTTTCTAGTTTAGTGTGTAGCAAAAATCTTCTTGTGGCCTCCAGAAAACAAGACAAACAGACTAAGGTAAGTCCAAAAAGTAGCATTCATCAAAAATATATCCTGTTGTTATATGAGATTTGGAAGGATTAATACCAACCCAAACTCAAACCCTATCAATGCTGTTCCCAAATACTCTAACAGCTTTAGTAGAGATGTTAATAGTTGATAAAACAGGGCACTCAGAAACAAGGTCAATTGGACATTTAGAACAGTGTGTAAACTGTTGGGAACACCATATCTTGAATTTCAATAAACCAAGTATTTTGAAAGCCCTGCCTGAGACATCTTAATTGATCCTGTTTTCTGGAAAATGTGGGTCCCTGAAAAAAAGTAATTTTGAATTATTTGTAATGCAGCACTCATTTTGAGAGTTAAAGTCTACCTTTCTGTAATCACTGTGTCTAAACTCTGTAATATTGTAGAGACCTTCATATTTTTGTTGCAAAATAAACACTGAACCAAGCCTTACAGTCTCTTAGTCACAAGTTGTCTCCAATTTCCAAAAGAAATTGAAGGTAATTAATCTATTTGCAGGAGGATGAGTTGCAGGAGAAGGTTTTAAATCAGAAGGGTCAGTAACATCTTAACAATTTTTATGCTACATTAAGCTAGAAAATTATTTCTATGCTTGTCATGCTTAACTTATAGGCAAAGCTTCAGTGCATATCTAACATAACAATAGTTTTAAAAAAAGCTTTAAAAATATGGGTGAAATAGAAGAGTTCATGATCAGCCATTATTAATGATTTTCCTAAATAGTAATTTCACTTCAAAACTGGTATTTTCCAAACTAGTCTCCAGCACAAGTTAAACACAACAGCAACAAAAACTTTTGAAATTGTAAAAAGTTAATGTAGCTACATTTTCTACCTACAGGTGTTGCTAAGGAGAGCCAAGATTTGGTCTCCATTTGTGTATGAAGAGAATAAGCCGTTATATCCTCAAACAGGCATGCCTCTATGTTATGAATAAATACTGGCAATTTAATAGATTCATACTCATGACTAAGAATTTCTGGTTTAAACCTGAAACAATTATACCTGAAACACAACACAACACTACCTTAAATGGCTTAGGACAGGAACTGTTTGCCCTAGAGAGGAGAGAAAAGAAAGATGAGATGCCAGACACTGATCATATCTTTTAAACCTCAAAAGACATTTAGCAACTTAGACTTCAACCAGAATCCCACATCTACCTCCTCTGCTTTAAGTGAAGATGTCTTGGTCTTTCTAACAACTCCCCTTTTTGGGTCATCCAAATGACTTTGTCCATAGTACCATGCTGTTCACTGGAAAGGAAGTGATATTTTAATAACTTAGTCATCTACATGATGTGTCAGTGTCAGTTCCATGTAAAAACTTCCCTGAGGAATTTCCCCTATCAAGTATCAGTCAGAGCTGAACATAATATTTTGCAAACACATATGGCCCAAGCTAAAACCTTGTTCTACTGTCAACCATCTGGATAAAGGAAGGACCATAATATTTTCTGTTCTTGCTTACTTGCTTGCAAGAAAAAAAAAAACAAAACAAAAAAGACAGCACAACACATGGGCTGGTTTATGTCAGTGCAGCTTTGTATAGGAGATTCACAGCAAACACCAACTCCAGCCTGTTGAAAACATTGTCACTCTAGATTATGGATTGAATCTATGAATGGTGGTATCTTGCTATAACTTCACTGATTTCAACAAAGCTATGATGATCTATGCCATGGTGAACCTAATTTGTTGGACTGTCATAGCCAAAATCATGTTTCCTGTCTACTATCCATGCATGTACAAACAAAAGAAATAATATTTGAAAAAAAGAAAGAAGAAAAGAAAAAAGAACACATGAAACTTCACATGATCCACTTTGGATTCAATTTAGAAACACTTTTCTCCTCTTCGAGGTACATATGGAGGACACTTTCCCTGTCTCTAAGACTTTTCCCAATATACAGGACCTGCCTCATCTTACACTCAAGCTTGCATGGGTGACAGACTTACTGTGATTGATTACCCTAGGGTCACACTTGAAACAAAACCTATAGCAGTGTTTGTTCATGCAATGAACAAATCCAGATTCTTTTTTATCTCCTGCCCTTTAGTTCTCATTTCCTTCATTAGAAAACATTTATCTGAGGTCACATCTTTCACTTTATGTCTAACATTTTTAAACTAAAGATGTTTCTCGCTTCTATTATGTCAGTTATCCTTTCTCTCTATTATTACTCAGAAAGTATATAAATAAAGATCACGCTTCCCAAATAATATGCAACAAAAAAAATAATGGACTTTGCACTTAGTCATTGAATTATTTGCCTTCTTCAAACTGTCAACAACTTATTGATAGAAATATGATGTGATACAATTCTTCCTTGTTGTCATCCCAGGGAATAATTTCTCTGTTCTCTTTCACCTTACAATACAAAGCTCCCTTGTTTGTTTAGAGGGGCTGGTTAGATAATTTGGGTTTGCATGCTGTGCCACTGAAATAAACTTGTAAGTAGATGATGTGATCAGTTCTATGAAGAGGAGGAGCATGAAGTTCAGTGATTTAAGATATTTCACTTGAGGTCAACCAGGTCTTGCAGGGTGGCATGGATGATTTCAGCATGCACCCATGACTTGGGACTTGATACAGATACATCTTTACACTTTCAGTAGTTACGTCAAGTGTTCACGCTCAGAAATATATCCTTCTGCAAATATGTTTGTGCAACTCTATCAACTTCAGATCTGAATGTGAAGATCTGAATTCTCAAATGCTTTATATGCCTCTTTTCAAGAACTATCCACTTGGACTAACTAATTAGCACAGAGCTCTTTGGTGATGACTAGATTTTCAGAGATTTTCATATAATGCCATTTTTCTGCAGTTGGTTAGCATCAACAACATTCAGGATAAATCATTTGTCTATAAATATTTTAATGCCTCCTTGTATTCAGCTCCTGTTGATCAGTCGTTATGGGCACATTACAAACCTTTGCTGTGGACTGAGTCTATGTCTGCCCCTTACATTTCTTCATGAATACCAATCCAGAAATTTCCACCAGAAATAACGAGACAACTGTTTCCCTGAAATCTGTATGAGAGAGACACATTGGAGATTTGTTTTATGAAAGAAGATATGCACAAACCCTCTTAATAACAAATACATTTTTCTGTTATTTTCTACTGAACAAAAAGAAGCACATTTCCCATAATAAGGGGAAAATGTAATATAATTTTCCTAAGTACTACTTAGTCTCTTTTTGATTTTTTCAATAGGAATGAGGAGAGCAGCACACACCTAACAAAGACCGCTGTAGTGCGAGGATGTCTCTCCAGCTGCTGCTTTATTGAATCCTCTCTTTACGAGGTCTATTATCCATGCATCATACTTCTTGTTTCCTCTTCTTCATCAGCATCTTCCCTACCGCAGGTGGCCACTACTGGCCCTGAATTGAAATTTTCATGTGCAATAGACCCTGTAACCACCCCTTTAAACCCCACAACCTCCATTCAGTTTGCAATATACTAAGAAATACCGCTCCTCCTTTCAATTATTGTCCCTTCAACATTATATCTCGTCATTATTTTTCTCCTTTTTTTCTCTTTATTACCTCTTTAAAAAACAGAAAATAGTGTCTTTGATCATTGCAGGCCTAATAATAATCCATACTCATAATCATCAATCAATCATCAATAATAATTATCAATAATCAAAAGAAGTTTCTGTAAGCCACAGAGATAAATTTTAGAAAATCAGAGCATCTAAATGTAAAAGTCTTGGATTAGATAGTTTTAGACATATTTAGATAGATGTTTCTAAGTACGTGTCCTCAAATGGTGTAAATACAGATCTCCAAAGAGCCTTCAGGCCTCCAGTTTTTAACACTAGTTCAGAACCTAGTAAAATACAAAATGTATCCTTATAATGTTAAGAATGTCTGTAGCCAAGCCCTTTAGATCGAAACCCAGAAAATGTAATGCACATTCTCAACAGAGAAAGAATGTAATCTGGCAGCTGGGCAACATTTAGCTTCAGATGAAAATTGGGTTTTTTACAGATTTTTCTGGACATAATACCATTCCCTAATACATTATTACAGTGACATAGGAACATTTTTGCCTGTTACATTTTGAAAGGATATAGGTTACATTTACTAATTTTCTAGGTACTTAAGGAAGAATAGCTAATGCGTTTTCCTCAAAATTGCCAAAATAAAATAGTAACATCTAAATTAAGACCAATGTTTTCAAATCAGAAAGGGACAACATGAAAAGCCCAAGTGCAAAAACAAGAATATATGCACATACATTGCTTCAGTATCATGACTGCTTTGCCAATAACATCATTTATTCAATTAAGAAATTTTGTCAGAATGTAGGATTCCCAGTTATAGCTGCGATCTTGTTGTATGAGGTTTTATATGTGCTGAAAAAAGATAATTATTTTATATAGATGTTGCAAATCCCATATTTACACATAAATCCATGTATAAAATATAATACAAGGAATGTTATGTATGAAGACAAATTTTGTCAAACTACTGCTTTCCAAGATATATGTTAGATTAATATGTTAAATGGACATTTTAGCATGCTGAAGATCATAAGACATGTTTTATGGTGCATTAAAATCTCATAATAACAAATTCAGAGAGTTAGCATAACATATTATTCAGAGTTAAATACTGCCTTGAATGATAAGGGCTAACATGTCATCAGGCTATAATAAACTACAGCTTTGAAACATCAATTTTCATTTATCAGTAAGGTCATTTACATAGCTAAAGCAATACATCAATAAATGTAAAAAAAAATTGCACTTCTTTTCCAACATCCAGAAACCATGAAAACATTCTGAGAAAGCCATTATTAAGTCATTTAACTTTTCATACAAAATAAATTATCGTGGATTTAGTTATAGAACTGAAAGTAAATATATTCTGGTTTCTTATATTGAATGTAAGTAAACTTATTTAAACTCTAGGGGAAATATTGTATTCAGGCACAAATGTATTACTCTAACTGGGGTTTTGACAAATTGCATCTATTTATCTGATATTTCTGCAAGTGGCACAGAAAAGCCATGCAGCCTTGCAGCACTCCTTTACAACTTCACCCGAAAGAGGAATTCATCAGTGTGAGTTACTTAAAGCTGCACATTGCCCTTAATCCACATACGAAATACTGTATTTTAAGGCCCTTAAGCTGATAAAAGGGCATGCTTATACAGTTAATGGGGTGGAAAAGAGGGCAGCTGATATAAGAGATGGTGAAAGGGACACTAGATTAAAAAGTACCTTTATCCTCAAGTCTCATTCTAACCTCCCCCATCTTCTTATTCATAGAGAGCCACAAGATTTGCCTTGGTTGCATCCACCACTGTGGAGAGCTTCAGGCTACCTTTGACTGATTTGATGGCTGAAATTTCAGCATGCAGTAGCCCTTCTTTCAAAAAAGACATGGCCAGGTAAGGCAACAGGTCACCAGGAATGTGCCCAGGCTGCCACAGGCATATGTGCAATGGGCATCCCAGAGCTCTGGTCACCCCATTTCCCACGCTGCCTATGCCTTTTTATTTGGCAATGAACTTTTGGCATGTAGCAACTTCTGCACATGCAATTCCTCTCTACCTTCAGCACAGACACACGATCAGGACACTGAAGACTCTGGACATGACCACAGCCCAGAAATGGCACCTAGAATTACACACAGGTGCTAAAGCCATTGCTATGGATATGCAATGGGCTGGGGAGAAGTCCGGTACAAGGAGGTTTATCTTTGCTGTGCACAGCATGCTGAGAGAGACACAGACCACTAGTCCAGGAACATACATCATTATTTTGTGCAGAAATTCCTCTCCACCTGGCTGTTATGTGCTTATGTGGTCATAGGGAACAGTCAGGATGGAGGTGCTTCTGAAAACTCTGTTATAGAAGCTATGGAGAAACACCTCCTGGGCACAACAGGTCTGCACACCTGGACAAAGAGGAGTGATGAGGCTTCCTGTCCACAGCAGCACTCGACCCAGATCAAACCAGTGAACCTGAGCCACTCCAGCCTGGATGAGAACCAGTGCAAGTCAGGCCTTTATCCACTGTCCTCTGTGCCATCTTCTGCATTAGCACTAAACTGTTATTTATACTATAATCTTTAATCATAACAACAGGCAAATCGGGTCAAGCAAAGATTTAAATGGATACCAGGGCTCACTGCTTTTGAGTCTGCTGTAAAAACTCATCCATTTTTGTGAACTGTAGACCTGAAAAAGGACATTGTGCTATCCTGTTTGGCCTGTCATATGGGAAATAGAATGTGTGTCATAGTCAGTGTTCATGTTTTAATGTAATTTAAAAGAGCTCTCAACTCACAGGAAGCAGTCTACTGTGTGTGCACAAAGTTCAGTCATCTAAATAAATAGGCCACTCCAGTCACAGTGGCAGCCCAGAACGCAGCAGATCCTCTACCCTGATTTTCAGTCACATATTAGCTATGCAACAGCAAAAATAGGCACATTTTTCACCTAGTATAATTTAATTCTAGAGTCAGGGTAATGTCTCACAAGCTAGTCTTCTTTATTCATGACAACCATTGTTACCACCAAGTTTGCTTGGAATTCCTCCTCTTTCAATCCTGAATAGGAGCAGTCGCAGATTTTCTTTCTTTTCCTCCTCTCCTCTCCTCTCCTCTCCTCTCCTCTCCTCTCCTCTCCTCTCCTCTCCTCTCCGGTATAAAAGAGAGAGGAAGGGAAGATTTAATATTTCAAATAAAAGATAATTCTAAGTTTTTCATATGTATTTTATCTCAAAGTGTAATTACAAGTACCAGTCACTGCTCACCTGCCTCTTTGGAGGTGACAAAGAGGCCTGCAACAGTAGAGCAAATTTAAATTAGTATTTAATGGATATTTTCTTTCTGTACCTTTACACCTTTAACCTTTCTTATTTTCTCGTTTCCTTATGACCCTCATACACACTAACATTTCTGTTCTTTTCTTTTTTTTTTCCTTTTGGTCACTGGCCCTATTAGCAATGCAGCAGAATGACACAGTGATGGGCCTGGATAGAATAAAAGGATGTTGTCAGGCTGGTGTCAGGTCAGATTGGACTTTGAGGAAAGAATCTAAATGGTCTCCTTTCAAAATGATTGATGCCTCCTCCAGCTTTAGCTTAATAATTTGGTGCATTCTTATCATCACCTTTGGGTCCATTGCAGTGAAATTTCCAGCACTGCTCTTGTCATCCCTCCTGAAGTGGATTGTCAGGATTTTCTCTTGGCTTAGGCTAGTGCAGGGGACTGGGATTAAAACCTCTATAATCAGTTCCTGCAAATTCCCTTCAGTGTTGCCAACCTACGGGTGAAATATCTGGGAGTAGGCACAGGCAACATCCCTCCTCTGAATTTAGCTCTGGGTAAAAAAATAATACAGTTGCTTTTAAAATACAAAGATAAGAGTCAAATACATATTTAGTTAATGAATGGCCAGGTTTTCAATAGTGCCAAGAATTACTAGTTGTGCAGTACACTGAGGGAGAAAAAGGAAGAAAAATAGACACTGAGGTGCAGAATTAGGACCAAATTTTTTGCCAGCATGGTTAGGTTGGAGCTCCACCCCAGCTCTGGGGCAGCCCTTGATATGATCACCAGAAAACTGACATCATGCTGTAGGTTTTGATTCCAACACATTTGTTTTCAGACTCATTTGACAACAACAAAAGAACAAAGTTCAAGCAAAATGCTAGGGTGTCATTTCTTACCAATAATGAACAAGACTAAAGACACCTCCTGCAGATTAATGACTGGTTGGAACCAGTTAATCACCTCAAGCCATTAACCCTAACTGTCATTAAGCTCTAGGATCTAAACCAAGTCCCCAATCATTGTGGCCGCTATTCACCCCTCCTATTTACAGACCCATCCCCCAGTCTCTCCCCTGACCCCTACTCAAAAAAATCAGCTAAGAATTGGATGTGGGAATTTGCATTATGTGTGTATAGAGATACAGAAGCCAGCTACACAGATAAAAGTGGTCCATTTCTCATCTGTATCAGAACAATACTCACTTCATGTCACATACATGTCAGCACAAGGTATTTGTGGATATTGAAAACCTGACACGTTAGTTAAGCAGGGCTCACCAATCACTCCACAGGGTAATTTGGTTTATAATATAGCAGGAAACCAGAGGAAAAGAGCACGGAAAATGCAGCTGGGGGAAGAAGGGCAGAAAAGGTGTTGGGTGTTGGGGGGGAGAGATGTGTGGAAACCACCTGCCTGAGATAAATCTGACCATTAAGTGTTCTGAAGAGGAACCTATTTGTAAAGTTCATTCTTGATGTATTCTGATAGGCTTTTGTTTCAGTTTATTTTATAACCCTATTGTACAGGAGGCAGCCTGTTGTTTGGTCTAATCATCTGTTTCCATGACCTTCACCTTTATTGATTCAGCCTCTTCCTAAATTTAATGCAATCCCTGAGATTAAAGCCATTTTTCTCTAGGGTGAGTTGGTTAACAGCAGATTTGCTCTAAGAAGTAGAAATCATTTTGATTAGTAAAAAATTATTTTTAGCACAAAGGTATGTTTTAAGTAAATAAAACTTTGTTACAGAGATAAGCAATGGAAGGGGGATTCTACCTCAATGTAAGTCAGCATTTTTAAAAAGAGTTAAAAAGTGAGTGAATAAGTAAAAGCAGAATTGCTTATGGTATATTTATGAGTGCTATCAAATGCCGCAGACTTGAAGAATAAGGTACACAGGATTTTATTCTCCCCTCCCAGATGTTATTTTAATCAGGCTTATAGTTTCAATAGGAAGAGAATCATACAATGTGAAGTAATTTTCCCCAACAGATATAGTAATATAACTCACTATTTTGCAAGGGTAGCAGTCAAGATTACAAATCAAAAACAGAATATACTGCAAGAATATAATAAGACCAATCCCATTTTCCTTTAACGATTTATAGTTCTGATTTGATTATATAGCTTATTTGCTTGGCTTTATTACTGTATTAAACTCCCTCCTCCCTGGTGATGCTTCATTCTCTAATGTCTATCATCAACCTTCAGTCACACGTTTTGATAAGGAAAGCACCCTGTTACTTCTTCCACATGGTATATTAAACACTGCAGACTGCCTTTCCATAGTCACACAGACATGGACTTGATTCTGCAGCCTCTTTACCTCACTAGAAACTGTAATGAATTACCAGAGATAAACAGACTGAACCAAACCCACTGCAGTAAATGGAAAATCGTCTGTTGACCTCGCAGGGCTTTGAACCATTCCTCCCCTGACAGCAGACATTCATTTCCTGTTCCCAGCCTCTGCCAGGGTAATAATAAATGTATTACCCAGCTCAGCTCTAGCACTTGGTAGCAAAATGAACCAGAGAGAACATGCAGTACAAATTAATATATCTATTTTTTTGTACCCTACATAGAATTCAGAAGGAAAAAAAATAATTGTACAATTATCCTTGTCTGAAAAAAGAATAAAAAAAAGAAACTACAGATAAATCTTCAATAACAATTTTTCTCAAATACTTTCTTGCCGTTATTTTTCCATTACCACAATATAATTTGTTTTAAAAAGATAATAATAAGATACTCTCGTGAATTAATTATATGTTTATCTTATAAATATTTGAACCACGTATTGCTTTCTGTTAAAATGGTACCATTTTACTGGAAGAGAAACCGAAGATCAGCTAGAGACCACGGTTTCCTGTTGACGATAACAAAACCTGAGCTCTGCATGCTCACAAATCAGCATCTGTTGTCTGGAGTTTCCCCTATGGCACTTCAGCTGTGGTTTCCCTACCTATTGCTTTGTTTTCATCCCTGGGAGTTTTCTAAAATTCCTCTGAAACTGAACAATTGGGAATAAAAAAATTATTGAATGTTACTATGGTAAGAAAAAAGAAAAAAAAAAAAAAAAAGGAAAACACTGTAAGCAGACCAATGACTCAGGGCACAGCTTCTCAACAGACGCACTGGTGCCTTGTCCATGAACAGAGCAATCTGGGGGCCTATTTAAAGGTGTTGAACTCAGGGAAAATATTAATACTCTACTCTTTTATTTAGACTAGAGTATTTTTCTCTACTGAGCAGCTGCATTGCGTTATATGTGGTACTAATTAGCACATATATCTTTGCATGTTATGTATCCTCCACAAAAACTAACATTAAGATCAGATAACATTACAATCAAACCATTACATGCTCAAAAAATTAAAGACAAAACTAAAAAACAAAACCAGGAAGCAATTGCAATTTTACATAGGCTTTTCCACCCCCTCACTCACAAAAGACTTTTTAATTATTGACTCACATGATATTTCTGGTACCCAACAGCAGAAGGGACCTTCTGGGTTAAGATGACCAATCCTCAGCTATTTCAGGTGACCACATTGCATAAACCCAGGCATGAAAATACTAGACTCCTTAAAACAGCTCTAAGTTTTGCAATTACAACTCCTGTCAATAAGCTGTCCCAGAGCTTTATTTCTGTGATGTCTCAGAACTGTCCTCCTATTTTTATTCGTTCATTTGTCTCCAGTTCATATCTTTTTCTTTTTTTTTTTCTTCACAGACAAATATTGTCCTTTAGCTTAAAAAACTCCTCTCCCTCTTCAGTATCTAAAATACACTTACATATTCAGATAGAACAAAACCCAGCCTTTGTTCCATGAATCTAAACAGTTTTGTTTGCTCATGTTTACTTCTAAGATGTGCTCTCCTTTCATGTGTAGTCCTGTAGACTAAAACCCTGTAGTCCTCTTCAGTTGTTACCGTGTAATTTCATTTTCAGTGAGCAGCAACAAACTCCAGATGTGGTTTTACCTGGACCTTGTTTGATGGTATTAATACTTCTTTAACATAACTGGGATTCGCTGCCCTGATACATTGTGGAAGACGTCATCATGCTATCTCTTAGCCTGTGTATCAGTTCTTATGTTCTTGAAAACACTATGCTAAACGATAGTGAAAAATAATATTACAGTATTTCATCTTTTCATGGAAATTAGGACAAAAAGAGACTTCTAAATGATCTAATATTTGTCTCTTTCCACAAGGCAGTATAATTTATCAAAGTATCTTTACCAAGTCCAGTGACTTTTGTGAAACCCGATGTTTATCAGTCATCAGAAGTCCTTATTTAACCTAAAGTAAGGAACACAAAAGAGAAGGCATTTCTTTATTTAGTATGATGGTCCCATTGTCGAGCCCTTCAAAATACAAAGCAAATCTAAGAAAGAAATCAAAGAAAACTGCTTGATTCTAATTTTTAGATGCTTGGCTCACTATATATTCCCAATGTGATACTCGGGTCCATAAGTGATGGATGAGATAGTTATTCTCAAGCTCTCCAGTCCACAGAAAAATACATGATAACAGGACAGAGGCAGAAGACAAAAAGACAGTGTTTTGATGGTAAGCACTTAGTACAAGTAATGGTAGGTTGAACTGTCTCCATCATCTTACTTGCAGAGAAAGCAAGCAAATAAAGCCTTGGGAATAATGTTCTATAAACAGCTCGCTTTAAAAGTAATTGACTACTTCAATTGCTATGATACTTCAATCTCAGGGGAAAGAAGCTGAAATGCTTGCAACATAACGTTGAAAGCCATTTTTCCTTGTTGACTGCAGGAGAGAGTAAAAAGTATTTTCTCCTAGCACTGCACATAAATATATGTAAGTATAAAGCAGGAGCAGAACAAAATAAACCAGTAGATTTTAGAAAACAAGAGTAGATTTGACAGAGTTTTCATCACAAAAGCAAATTCTTTAAATCAAGTGTACTTTTACATCCCTGCAAATGTAAACACTTTGACGATTATGGAGTTGATAAGGAGATAGATAGGCTATGAATGTGGTCAGCATTTTTGCTGATAAATTTCTCTTTCGCTGCTGCAGTTGTGCAAAAGCTACAGGATGAAGTACGGCCATTGACCATCCTTCAGCTTCAAAGCGCAGATCAGTAGCTCAATGTCACCTTGAAATAACACAGGGCTATGTGGGATAATGGATCCGTGTATTTGCAGTTTAGAGTTCACGTGAGTGTGAAACTAAAGGCATTAGCCATAGCCCGGCAAAGCATCAGCCAGCAAGTTGTAAGCTTTCCTCGTCTCAGTCAGGGTCTATTTCACCCCTATTACTGCAGGGCAGGGCAGAGGCTGCCAGACGTGACAGGAGTTCCTGATGCTCAACAAAGGGCCAAAGATGAGACCAAACTCATTGTCTGTTGCTGTCTCAGCTAGGATTTGGGTACAGATATCTAGAGAGGAAACCTAAATGAATAATGGCAAGAAGAAAAAGGCAAGAAAAGAGCTCAGAAAATACAAACAACTACTGCGCCTTTCTATCCCACCACTATGACAGGAATAAACAAGTATGATAATAATTTTAAGATATCAGGGTCCTAACTATGAAACACACCATTACAAAGGAATCAAAAATGGAAATAGCAGTTCAGAGGTACAGAATTAGATGGGTCCAATACCAGGCCAAGTGACAGGCTGAAATAAAGAGATGTCATTGGAGCTGAATGCATTTACCCTAGCAGAAGAGTTAACATATCAATACCACAGTAAAGCACAACTCATGACTGATGGTCATAAAAGCCAAGGAGCCCCTCAGCTTTGAAAGCTATTGTGACAACCAGTAAAGAACCAATGACAACATTATGAAGAATGAAGTATGTGCAGAGCAGCTCACAGCGGTTCCCCTGGGCCAGGGTAGGCTCCTGACAGCAGACTGCTCTGAGCCACAGAAAAGCAGAGAAGTTGATATTCTGTACAGACACTCATCAGGCTGACTAAACAACAAGGCCCTAAAGATGTCTCTTAAAAGGTGCCCCAGTGACTTTGACACCTGTTTCTGAATTTTAGAGCTTTTAGAGCATCTAACTCTATTAGGCTCCTACTCCAACCTGCAATTAAGAAGAAAAAAAAGGCCTATTGCAATGCTTGGTGATGAGTTCAGTGTTATTGAGAAGAGCTGACTTTCTAAGGATGAACCTTATTGATTTTTCAAAAATTTGAATTCTTCAGTTTGCTACCCAAAACCCACCTACAGCTACAAATGATTTTGGGTTATTTGGGTAATTACTGTTTTGAATATGCAAGGTTATAAAATTCTTCCACATCTACCTAGGGAGACAATTAAAAGAAAGCTAACTTGATTATTTTGTTTTCTATTGTCATCTGTTAACAAGCCTTGAACCAATTCATGTCACATACAGAATAGTCCTGGGGTTGCATCAGTATTATGCTGAAAATGAATTCAGTCTTGATTACGTTTGCCATATACTTGTTTGTATTACAATATTTATCACAAAAATAGGATTTTAATGTCAACTCAGACCTGCTTAATCTGTGCCTAGCTTATCCGTATGTCTGGCTAACTGAGAGACTTAAGTGGTAACTAATCTAAACAACATATGTACCACTGATTTACTCATCTAATTTTATGTTAATTCAAGTGAAAAATGACCTTAGCAACTATGTTAGATGAAGCAGGTCTGATGAGTATTTTGTGAACACTAGAAATAAGCTATCTTAATTTAAACACTGATCTCATTTGATAGTTCTTCTTACTGTTTTATACTTACAGACTCCATCCATGGTAGAGGAAAAGAAGTATATGGATAATCAATACACAAAAAGCTGAATAAGCCTGCTTTCGTACATTTATTTATATATATATATATATATATTCTCCTACTAGGGGATGCAAAAAGCACAAATTAAATTACATTAAGTCATACAATTCTGCAACTTCATCATTTGTTTATAGTAATGCAGAAGGCTTTGCTGAACATGAAAAAACAAACCCTAAGTCAATCACAGGAGTGTACTGAGCAAGGAAATGCTCTTGATCAGAGGAATGGCACACACAGAGACCATTTCCTGCTATAGCGTGTGCTGCTAAACACTAATCTATTCCCATGGAGATGAAAATTGAGGATGAAGGGCAAAGCCAATCCTGCCTAGATTTTGACCTATGGCTCTAGGGAGATTAGTCATTTTAAACAGGAAAAGCACCCAAACAATACTACTATTCAGTATCTTTCTTCTGTGTTTATGTGTAAAACCTCTCTCCCCTCTGAATAAAATGCTTATTCACCACTTTACCCCCTGAAATTTTCACTCTTTCCCAACTCCTGTTCTTTGTACATACTTCAGTTTCCTCATACATAGTCTCATCCAGCCTTGGTATAAATCAGGTTTCTGAGTATGATATGTCTGGTCTCCATGGGGAAACAGTCTTGCCTTTCAAAATCTGAAGAGTACCTTGCTATATAAGTGCAGTATTTGGAGTATGTGCTTAAAATTGTATTAAATCTGTTTACACCCACAGCATGAGACAGTTAACTCATTCCCATTACTTAGTTTTCTTATACCTATCCTACACTACCAATCTTACTGTTTAGGATCAAGGTGGGAACAGAAGGGAGGACTCAAGTGTTCCATCTGCCAGGTTATACAGATCTCTATCTGACTTTTGTGATGCATGGACAGGCAAGCCCACTCTACTACTTTACATAGTCCTCTCCCTCCCTCTCCAGGCTGTCCTGACAAAAAAAAAAAAAAATTACTCCAGAAATTGAGCTAGGAAGGAATATGAGCCTGTTGCCTTAATAAGTCAGTGGACCAACTTACATTTGATATGATGAACCTTAGTTTACCTGGATGCAGAAACATATGTTGAAGTGCTAGCCTCAAGTGCCACCCAAAACCCATAATTGCCAAGGTCCTTCATCAGCAGAGGCAGAACCAGCCAAGTGGTTCCTCTGCTTCTTCTGTCTTGTTACTAAGTCTGGAGACAAGGGTCAGCTGGACATGCCAGTGACCTGAAAAATGCCATACAGAGCAAATGATCCACTTGGGGCTTGCTGGAGCCTTCACCCAAACTGCAGTGACATTGCTCATCATTCTGAAGGCTCATGGGAAAACAGTTGGCCACAGTTCTACCCCCTAAATTTTTTTAGTCTGATGAAGGTGCAAGCTACTGCTAAGGACCAAGGCAGAGAATAAATGCAAAGCTTTTCCAGGCAAAACCACAACAGATTAGGGTGACCTATGGAAAACTGTTTTCTAATGGAAATCCCTCATATTTTTAACCCTCCATTCTTGCAAATACCTCCTTCATTTTGCCTTAAGCTTTCTGGAAAAAAAAAAAAAAAAAAGGATCAGACCTGTGAAATTCAGATAGATTTTGTGGGTTAGCTGGAAGTGAAGGATGAGCCAAAATCAGGCATGAAATTGAAAACTGTTCTCTTGGTGATAAGAAAATAAGCTGTCAAAGGCCTTGGACAGAATACATGACCTAGAAGCCTTTCCAACTCTAGTTTCATTGATTAAAGTAGTCATTGGCAATTTTCTTAATTATGCATAGTATTTATGGGTTTCTCTAGTCCTTGCTTTGTCCCCATCAAATTCTTGCAGATCAATTTCATCTTTCCTTAGCTTATTGCTGGATTTTAATAGAAGAGATTAAAGAGATAATTAATTTCATTGCATGTCTGTAGAGCACCAGCCTCCAAATTTGCCTTCAGACCACATGAAATTAACTGTAAAATTTTTAATAGTATCTCCAGCTTCACCTCCACCAATTATTTCATTCAATAACACAGCATTTGAAAAGATACATTAATATAAGCCACAATATTGGCAAATGCAGTGGATGAGCAAACTCATCCTGCTAGATTTTTCTGACCTCAGTAGCTCAAAAGGATTTGACAAGTATACAGATTATAAATGTCCTTTTTACAGTCACCATTCAGGGAAGACAAGGGCTGAACAGACACAACAATCAAGGGAAGACAGCATGGTGCAGAGAACTCCAAGCCAGCACTGACCTGAGCTCCTAGGCTCATGCACCATGGCCACTGATACTCAAAGCTTCCTAAAAAACTACAAGCCTCAAGACAATGCTGCACTGTCTCAGCTGCAGGGTTCCCCCCACGCCTCTGCTTCTTCTGTACTGTCTTCTCAAAAATTGCAAGGACAGGTAGGACAGAGGGCAGGAACGGAAGGGCAGCTGAAATCAGATAAATACTGGGACCAAGCACTAAGAAGCGGCATTTCCTAGAGAACAGATAAAATAAATAGCATTCTTTTTAGTAAATAAATAAGTAATATTAATTAACAATAGTGTGGAAAAGCTATCCCCAACTTATACATATACATGGGCTTAACAGACTTTTGCACCAAGGCCATCCTTTGTTAGCCTTTGTGCTAGTCCAGATAAAGTAATGGGACTTCTGACCTGCCTGCTCAGTGAAACTTAATTTTAGATGTGTTTTAGAACTTAATGCATTTTAGTCCCCAAAATCACCACAGATAGTATATAGCATGGATCTCAGGAGCCATGTTTTGTTTACCTAGAACAGTTGGTCTGCTATATAGGGATATTTTCTCTAAGGTAGATGCTAGTGATGAGCCACACTGTTTTCAAAATTAAACAAGGTATAAATTAAGTCACTGTGTGATAATCTCCCTATGAGATAAAATCCATTAACAGCTCTCCACCTACAATCTAGCAAACTGTGAAACAGCACCTGAAATCCATGCATGTATCCTGGTACAAAGATCATTCTTCTATCTATATTTCTCCATTCTACCCACAGATTTACCTCTATCTTCAGGTGAAATTTCATCTTATTATGTCTTACTTTTCTTAGAACAGAGGTAAGTGTCACTGTTAAGATATGAGTTTTTCGCACATACCAATTAAATCAACAGTGAAATCTCTAGGGAATTTAAGGTCACTGCAATTTTGCCATCTTTGAGGCTAGAAATTGGCTCAGAAAATATAAATTTAGGAATAAATCTGAGATTATGGCTCACACATAGGATGTATGAGATTTCAATGCATGCTAAAACATGGTCAGCATTTGGATTTGCATCATCTCCAAGGCCAGACTGTTTCATAGCGAACCCTTCTTCCTCAACCCCCTTCTTTTCCCTAATTAGTTTTTTATATCTCGGATTTGTAACCTCTCCAGCTGTCACAGAAATTTGGTCTTTTTATGTAGCTGAGACTTGATCCATTAATTGCTTTGTAAGTTAGGACAAGAGCAGTAAAATGGCATCAACAGCTGACCTGAGTAGCTGGAAGACTAAAGACCTATAATGTTCACACTGGAACAAACTATCAGATACATGACATCAGCCTTCTGTCTGATATTTTTCACCCAGCTTTGGTGATTCCTTCATGGAAGGTTATACTCATGCGGGGATACAATGATGCCTTAAATGGGTGTTTCCTAGACCTCTGTTCGCTCTTACCTCACTATTTAGAAAACAATATTAGCTGTTCATCCCAATTTCATCATCAAATAAATACTACTCCCTCATCTTCCCAGGACTTTGTCACATATTGAAAAACAGGTATATACTTTCAAGGGGGGAGACTGAGACAATATTCAACCAACTTTTTATTTCAGTTAACAGACCAGCATCACTTCGGTTTTGCCCAGCTATTTTTCAACTAAAACCTGCAAAATCATGTTCATCCTACCATTTTCCTGATGTGAAGACATTGGTTTTAGCAAAATGCCTTCCCTTACCCATTCTTTTGGCAGCCAAGCCTATAGCATGCCATCGTTTCCTCCACTCCCAGATCCCAATCAAAGACCATATTTTATCCTGACCTCCTCATTTATCCTATGAGCTTGTCATTTATTATCTGGACTTTTGTTTGATATTTTGAGTGATATTATTAAAATATTAAATACCACAACAAAGGGTGCACCAGCTGTCAGGAATTTCAAAATCGTTTTCTGTGGATCTCCTAGCCCTGCTAGTTCCTCACAGACCATTTGACATAATAAAACTTGAGACTGTGTTGTTCCACCAATAACTTAGTTTTAATTTTCATGAACAAAGCGTAAGTCTTCACAGAAAAATTTACATTTTGAAAGTCTATTTGCAGAGTGGCATCACCGTGTACAGCAGATGTGAAAATGAGAAAGATTTTGCTTAATGAAGATTCCTCACCCTCCTCTTCTTGCAAGTGTAAAGCCAGTAGGGTTCAGAGCACACTGAGGACCTTAAACTGCAGAAATGTCTGCCTGTGCTGATAAGTAAAGGTCTTAAACACTTCAAGACTTGGATCTCAGAAGATGACCTCTGGGGGAATCCCTTATTGACTTAGTATGTCAGTATTTTCTGCTTGATCTACAGTTCTTTGTACTTCTTTTTATATTTTTTTCCTTTCTCTGTTGCCAGTAATGAAGAGAAATACAGCTGGTAATAATAAGAATGGATGCTTTAATAAAGACAAAACTAGAAATGCTGCAAGAATGGCAGCTATAGCAAGGGTTTTTTCAATGTAATTGCCATGCTATAATTGCCTATTCACCTTTTTTTTAACCTGGTCTTAAAAAGTACCGGAAAATTCCATCTGTTCCATCATAAAGCAGAAATTGGATATGAGAAAAATAAATGAAAATGAAAAAGTAGCTTGCCTCTCTTGAGTTAACCTCTCATAGAAATAAATAGATGTGTTCTCAGGTTCAACAAAGAGAAAGATAATGGGCAAGGGAAAACCATTCTTTTTCATTGTGCTTCTTGGCATCAAAGCCTAAGTTTCTTGTCAAAGAAGAATAAAGACAGAGACTACCTAAGGAGAAAAATGACAATCTCCCAGCATACTCAGAATGCTTCTAAAATAAGACCCTTCCTACAAGCCACTCTGCACTGGCACATCACTTCACTTACAAATCGCCTGGGAGACGTCAATCATGCAGAAGTCCAACATGATGGAGGCAAAGTGTATCATTTGCCTTGTCCTGGCCCAGATGAGGCAAATCCATGGGAAAGGACATTTTTCTCCACTTTTCAGAGGAAAGAAAACAACACATTCACATTATTTTCACTACTCTACTCAATAAGACAGCCCTGAAATACATGATCTCTTACATTCGATTGCTTATTTGGACAGTCAACACATCAGTTGACTGTATTTAAACCTTTTTGTGGTTATTTGCCACTGAATCAAATGCATTAAACAATGTGGTTGATTAACTCCACTTTCAGATGGCAGTGTCTTTCAGAAAGCACCAGCTCTAGAGTCATAAATATGGTGTAAGAGCACAGCTTAACATTTCTCACTCAGTAACTGTGGAAGTTAAAGCCTACAGAACTAAAACTGTGTTTTAGTCTCATCTCAATTATTTACTTATTGAGCGGCCTTGGCAACTGATTATCTCCTTTTCTTATGGTGTCCATCCTTGAAGCAAATAAAAAACAGCCAAACTTCAAAGTAAACAAGAAAAAAAAAAGCCAAATATTAAATGCTACCATGTTGTACTGAGCTGTTGCTAAGCCTCCTTCTCAATATGTTCTGGTACACACAAAATAGCATTTATCTTCACTGTCTACCACATACTTGCTTAGTAATATTGTGTATTTATTACAGTTTACAATTCTAAGCTGTAGAAATATTACTGAGAATAAACCTAATTGCTTGTTAGTAGTAACAGAAAAAGGCAGTTTAATTTTCAAGGTTTTATTTATGCTATTTTGGGATTTACTGAGACTTAGATGCATATCTGCGTTCAAGCTTAGCACTACATACAAACAACTGTGTGTTAGAAGAGGGAAGCAAGGACACTGCACCAGCTTGTTTGCTAAGAAGGAAAAATTTCCTGGGAAAAGAACTATAAATGACAGCCATAAGAGACAGCTAGAGCAATAACTCCCTGCCTCCCTCATTTCAGCAGCACTGGAGCAATCTGTGTGAGCATGTGCTGTAAGACGAAGATTATCAGGAGAAAACTAGAAACTGACTGCACTCAGCACTGAAAGAAATTCAGAGACCACTCATGAAATGGCTACTTCAGAGCGGCACGTGCTGCTCTCTGCTGAATTTAATGGAGCTGCCTTACAAAAAAGACAGTCTGGGAAATCTGCCAAGAGAGGCTTGAAGAAGACTAAACTATTATTATGAAAGAAGCTAAGAAAAGGACTATCATAAAGGGTATCAAACTTTATGTATAGTGAGTTTACAACTCGCATGCTGCAAGTAGAAATTGCAAATTATCCTACATAGGGAATAATTGAATGCAATAGGATTTTTTTCTCAGCTTTTCAGACTCAAGGGTTTATACATTAGGAATGCATAATGTTGGATAATTTGGAATTTTTATTTCTTTCATCAGTTATTTTTCTCTTGATGCTCTGCTCCTCAGGCACATGTACCCTAATGTGGGCTTTTCCCACAAGGATGGTTCACCTGTGAACTGGTCAAATCTGTTATGGAAGAGACATTTCTCCACAAAGGAACCAGAGCACCAAGGCAAGGAAGTCTTTCAAAATTTATCGGTCTCTTCCCATGAACACATGAAAGCATAGTTTAAACAGGTGATAAACCAGAATTTAAATGTGTAAAAAAACTATATACAGAGCCTCATTGATAGTGAATATTGGAGAAATATTGATGTTTGCAGTGAGATATATGCTTAAGAGTGTTTCTGAGTCAAAGAGATACCTGGGAGTGGATTCAAGATTAAGTCAAATTACTCTGTCTTTTCTAAACCAAGGAAAAAGCAAGATTAGATATCTGCCAAACCTGGCCTGTACCAGAATCAAAGATATTTACATTTGATTAATAAACAATTCACAGTTTACCTTCAGCTGCGGTTTATTGTCCTTCATCAATTGTTTTGCATATATTTTTGGCTTTGGTTGAAGAAATTTCTAATTTCCTGTAATTTGGATCTTGCAAAGGATCATAAGTTTATACATTATTTATTTTCCTTCTTCCTCCCTTGTCACTGTGATCTCAGGTCATACACACATAAGCATCTGAGAAGATAATTCACAGGCTTCCATGTATCTAAGTCTTCCAGTGATTGGGCTGCTGGCTGTGCTCTCTCGCAACAGCCAGGGTAAATGCTGTCACTTTTACTTCCCTATCATCTCACAAATGCCTCTCTACTTTTGTCACACTGTTCTCCATGTTTTCATAATCTCCCTTCTACTTCATTAGCAATTTCTTACCTCCTGACTTTCCTTCCTTGTCAGTGCAGCCAAGATGCTGCCTTGACCCTGTTTGGCTCCTTTTTCCAATCTGCCCAGGTGGCTCACACAAATCCACAGTCTTTTCCTTGGAAAACAGCACCGTGGCTCCATTCCTGATGCATCACATGCAAATCTCTTGCTTTTAAATCTCTGCAGAATTTATGTTATCTCCTGCCATTCCTGTGTTGTTAAGACCCTTAACTTGCTCATTCCTTTCATGCGCCCTTCAGTCCTTTCTCCCACAAGTCCTGGTGTGACCAAGGCGTACTGGAAATGAGAGACCAGTTCTGTGACCAAAGTGGCTTCTGTTGTCCGTGTCTCACCAAGAAAACCATTCTGTCCAGATATTCCCTTATTCCTTCCCCTCCATTCCTGTGCTATTTTTTGTTTATCTCATTAGATATTTAGTAGATAAATTCATTAAAGAACAGAAAGCATGCAAAATAAAAATTAGACCACTTTGTGGAAAATCAGTCTAGTACTTCTGTAAAAAAAAATATCCAAAAACACAGTAGAAGTTTCACCAGGTATTGTTCTACATATATGATAATCGCTTTAGCATAAGGGTTGGTTCTTTTAGCAGATTATTATATACCACAATATCCTCAGCCTCTGTATAAACACAAAGCATTATAAAAGATGAATTATAGGTATTTGAGGAAGGAGAAGATGCAGCCTAAGTAATAGTGTGAGATTCATGGTGTTTCGAATCAACCCAGGTTTTACCTGGATGTAGAACCCTCTATGTGCCTGGATAAATTATTTCATGTTTCCATAGCACTCTGCAGAAGAACAACCTTGAGTTTCCCTGGGGTCACTGTTCTGCCATCTCTACCATTAGCACTGTAAACTCCTCAGGGCAGAGTCCTCTTCACTACAGATATAAATGATGCCTGCAGAAAAGAAACCCCAAACTCATCTGGGCTCCTAGGTTTTAACATATTATAAACACTTCATTAAGAGTTTATTATTAATACAGCAGTTACTGGTAATACTGAAAAATGCTTTTTTTTGCTTTTTTTTCCCTCTCTCTCACAAAAACACAGGCACACACACACCGTTCACACAGGCTTTCTCTGGCTGCCATCGCCACCATACACTGACCTTTGAAATATGGAAATAAAAGTGCTCAGAAATAAAGCTGGCAGCAACAGCAGCCCGACTGTCGTCATTTAGAAACTGAAACAAGTGGAGCCATAGTTTGCAAGCTGTCTTCATAATTACTTGAAGCAGTTGTCACTCTGGCTCTAGTTTGTTCATTACACCCCAAACAAACAGCTGATATTTGTTAAAGCACATAAGCCTCTTTGTTGAGGCAGGGTTCTTTATTGTGAGGAACCCTGCAGCTGCGAGTCACATGCAGTTCATAGTATTTCCTGATTTCCTTTGCTTTATTTGGTTCCCTGCATTCCCTTTACAGCAACGTCTTTTTTACCATAGAGAGAGGGAGTAAGAAAAAAAAAAAAAAAAAAAAAAACAATAAGGTAAACATTAGCTAACATAAAGCTTGATAGGCTTAAGGTTTATGACCCAAATCTGGTTCCCATTAAACAAATACTTTTGCTGTAGTAAAGAATGCTTCGCAATAAGAAAGTCATGGATGGAATTTGAGGCTGCTGGACTCCAGTGGAAACGGCTGCCACTTACAGTTCAGCGCCTTCACTCTGCAGTAGCCTGAAGGGGAAGCAAATGGACAACATCAATCTGAGCCAAGTCAGAAAGCTTCTAGGAAGGTCCTTTCTTTGTTGCCTTACATCCTGAAAATTGATACTCTGGCAAGTGCTCTGCAATGTTCCACTTAAGAATGGTTGACTGGCTGATGGTTATGGTCTTCTCTGATGAACCACTGGGTGATTGAATGGGAAAAGATCCCCTTATGGTCTGCAGTTGGCAGGTTTCTACAACTGCTGGTGGAGATGAAGGAAAGAATGGAGGTATGCAGGAAGGAAAGAATAGAGGTGTGCAGAAAATCAGGACAAAATCCTGTCCAATGAGGTGTGTTTCAAGCCTACTCTGGCAACAAGAGTTTGAATGAATAAAGACAATAAATGAACTCAGTAGGGCAAAGAAGTCGACACAGTCTTGTTCAAGACTGAACTGTTAAATAAACTCTAGATATGTGAACGCAGATTTCAGCCCAATCAGCAACAACCACTGAAAGAAATAATGTCATTTCTTTTAAAGGTTTAGAAGGAGAAGAAAACCCAACAAACAACAATTAAAGCATTTTAAAAGGAGCATATTTCATTTTGTTAACATCCCTTACTCCCTTTCCCAATACTTGCAGGGAATTTTTGTATGTGAAAACCCTCTTTGGCAATCTTCCAAATTACATGAAAGATGTTATTGGTTGCCCTTGTTGGAGAGGAAGAACCAACTGAGGTGTTATTACTGTGAATCTTTAAAATGCACATAAGGCAAACAGTCAAGGTGAGAAAAGACCAGTAAAGGGAGAAAATGTGGTTTATTTCTATCCTGTTGAGTTGTAGCTACAAGCTCATTGTTGTGGAAACATGAGCCCAGCACATTGCTTTTTCTGACATCTATGCATCCAGCAAACTTGTACTAGTACTGAGCTATTTAAGATAATGCTTTTATCTACACAGCCACTGACAAAAGACACACTCCTGGACTGTTAATCAGTCTTCCCATTAAACATGGGACAATGAGGAAAAAAAAGAAAGAAAGGGAGATGCAGTGCAGGTAGGTACCTGGTGGTCTCAGGAATGGACAGTAAGGCCACCTATTATTTAAGAACTACAGGAAATCCAGGGAAGGAGGTAAAGACCCATGGGTTCTCTCAGGAAAGGGGTCAAAAAAGAAAAGCTCAACAGAGTGAAAATGGGTAGGAGGTGAAACCCATCACATGAAGTTTACTCTTTTCCATTCAGTCACTTCCAGTCTTCTACTGAAAATCTATAAAAATGCAGTACTTAGAAGTTACTTTGTCATTATTCATAATTTGGGCCTTTAATTTCTCATTCTCTTTCCTACACAGTGGCATCTTGTTCTTGATAGAGCTAACAAGCTCTATCTTGCTCTTGATAGAGCTAACCTCTTCTTTTTGGTCTTACTTCTGACTTTTATGCTTTGCATATGAGGCCAAGTTAGACCTCTGCTATTTTGCTAAGCAAAGGAGAAACCAAGGGTCCAGAGAAAATGGGAATGGACAATCCATAATCTCCATACAGAGTATTCACCATGCCAATCTCAGTTGGGGAATGTCTATAACACAACTTTACAGGAGGAACTAGGAGAACTTCCCAGGTCACAGCTCTCAACTCTGATTTATATATTGGTCACTCCTTTACTCCATACTGAGATGAGTGTCAAGATGTGAAATACCATCCTTCCATGCCTGCACTTTCAGAGGAAGAAAAGGGAAGCATGTAGAAAGAAGGGGAGCTGCAAGGCGTATAACCAATTCCTGGTCTAAACTATCAGGGACAGGACTGCAGGGACTGTCCTTCTGTGTGCTGGACATTGTCATTGTGAACTTGTCTCTCTGACAGCACAAAGCCAGTAACACCATGGGTTATCTGCCAGTACAGTCAGAGACAAATTGCTTTTTTCCTGATGGCAGTTTGGTGTGATTCTGCCCCAGCTGACAGAGATTTTTCCATTTCAGTGTAAATTGAACCATGCCCAGCATTAACCGCACTGTATGGATGCAAAACTAGCAATAACATCACAGGGCAAACTTGCAAAACTCTTTCATTTTTTTGCACATTCCCTCACAAATAGAAGTGAATTTCTTTCCTTTCAGTAGGCGTTTCCTTTGTTTCACTTACTAAGCAGAAATATCTGCCCATACTGAGACAAACACCATCAAGCCTGTTGCTACTGCTAGGTAGACTGGAGTTAGTCAAAACCAGAAGTGGAATTCATCTTAGTTTAAAAAAAAAACGCAACCAGTCTGTATTGTATGTAAATGCAACTCTGAGTATCTTGTTTGTCACACCAAAAAACACATTTGTGGAGGACAAGTTTGAAAAGCAAGTATCAAAAAAGAGATTTTTTGTTTCCTTCCTTTTCTGACTTTCCTTCTGTTTCCTCAATGTATTTTATTATTTAAATATTTTACCAGATAGGCAGTGTTCTCCCCAATTTAAACCCTGGCGAACAAGCATTAGGAAAAGTGACAAGACTATCATTCAAAGAAGAGGGTCATGCTAGTGGCTTGTTACTTCATTTTCATGACAAAGATTGCATCTGACATTTAATACCCAACATCTTTCAAGAAATATAGTGAAGTGCTCCACAATTGTGACCTTTTCTTGGGTCTTTATTTCTGATTGGCCCATCCATTCCACTCTTTCCTAGGCATTATAGCCCTATCAATCAAGGAAATAGAGATTACAGTCCACTGTGAAACAATACACATTTAAAGGAGGCACCATTAAGGTTTTTAGGCCCCACAACTTAGAATTGTTGCAAATAGATCACTGGAAAGTATTTCCCTTTTTTGATTCTTCTCCAGCCTCTTGCAACAAATAAAGAGAATAATAAAGTCTTCAGGATTGGCAAAGATACTGCAGCCACGGCACCTAACAACATCCCTAGGCAACGGGTTTGCACGAGGAACAGATTTGGCATGACTAACCGAGGATGCTCATTGAGAGGCAGAGATTTTTGCTCATTTCCAGATCAACCTTTGTGCTACGGCAGCTTTGTTTCTCTCTCTGTTGTTGTCACTCTCTTTCTACCCCCTCTGAGTATATTGTGAGGGAAGGGCAGGTGAAATTTAAATAACACTTTAAAAGTGTCTACCTGTAAAAAACATTAATCAGTAACACCTAGTTCTTCAGTGGCACTTTTCAACTGCAGATCTCAAAGCACTTCCCAGAAATGGGAAGGGGTATTTTTAGGAATGCCCTGTGTTTGATCCAGGGTTCACTGTAGAGCCAGGAGTGGAATCCAGTGTTCCTCATGTTAAATGCTTCTCCCTAGGAACCAAATTCACTATTGAAAATGCATGGATAAAGACACGCTTTTGGGCTCATAGGAAGGTAACTATAAAAAAAGTGGGGAACTCTATAGAGCACCATCTGCATCTCCTTTATTCACTGTTGCTGCATTTTCCCACAAAAGAAACAGTGATTTGTGTACTGCAATTCACGGCAATGGCAAATAGATCAAGGAGTTTATGGCCACTAGTGACTGACATCAGCTCTGAATTATGTCCTGCAGTGACCAAACTCTTAGCCACGTTTCTGAAGACATAGTGAAAGCCGTTGAAGTTGCCATATAGTTAATGTAATAGCAGACAGTGCACTGTTCAAGCAGCTCAGCAACCAAAATGAGGGGAAGGGGAAGGGGAAGGGGAAGGGGAAGGGGAAGGGGAAGGGGAAGGGGAAGGGAAAAAAACCTTGATTTCATTCCTGTGAGGAATGGAAGGAAAAACCAAATGTGAAAAAATGTTATGGGATGAGAATTCCAAGCCACATTTTGTGGAGGAGGAAATTGAAGCAGGTGAGAAAAGCAGATTTCCCAGAGCTGCAGTGCAAACTCCTGACAGATGGAGGGTTAAAAATCTAGGAGCTTTTACTAATACTCACAGCACGGGGATCATTTTTCTGGGGAACGTATTTACTGCCAGTCAGCCCGGTGTTTGCATCACAGCTTTCCTCACAGAACATTTATACAGATAAACCTCCCATTTCCTCTAGAGCTCCCTCTGACCCCTCTGCCTGTGATGGGAGTCCCTCTGGTAACAGGATGTCAGAAATTTATTCTACTATCTGCCAACTGGAGCACTGCTCATATGCTAGTACTGGTTTCTGCTCATATCCCCAGTTTGTGACTGGAGCCAACAGTCTCCAATGTTAATGTCAGATTTGTTGATTTTCTCCACCTTTTTGATTTGCATCTTCTTCCTCCCTTGGGCATCTGTGTTTTTTCCTCCTCTTCCAGCTTGGATTTGTGGTACTGGTGCCTCAAACCTGATGGGATCTTGTCCTGTCCTTCCTGTTTGAAATCCATGTGACCCAGGAAAAACTGAGACATTTCAAAATGTGTATTCATTGAAATTCTGATCTGGAGTGATTTTTGAAGCTCAAAAATATGCTTAAAGTCTCATTTTATGGACTAGCTTTGTTTTAAGCTGGTGTCAGGAAAACCTCTGTAGATCCTAGAAATTGTTAAAAGCTATAGGTTATACTCATTAACTTTGTTTGACCTAAATATATCGGCAAATGTGGGCAGTTTGGGGAATGCTTGCTTTGTTTCTAGATTCTTTTGCTTCATCATTAGAAAGAAAATTATAAATAATCTGTATTTTATGAGAATTTTGAATGTTATTTGGGAAGGCTCTTTAAGATGAGATTCTGATACATTCTATGCTGCTGAATGGCACCTCGTTCTCCATTCATTTTAGTGCTACCATGTGGCTATTGTTACTGTCCAGTTTTCATGACCATTAAGGGAACCTTTTTATGTGCATTCTGTGCACAAAACAAATGTTCCTGTTTTGTGCACAGAATGTCCTCAAGGTGAGGGCAAACATCTGAAGGTCCAAAAAACATCACAGTCTTCAGCTCCCAAACCTTGCTGTCTTGTCTCTCTTGCTGCTGTACCTCCAAGGGCTATCATTTTATTATTAAATTTCTTACTGTTCCTCAGGGTAATAATATCTTAGTCTCTTCCATGTAAAATAAGATGAGATGTTAAAACCTCTCTTGGCCTTTAGAAAGGTTCTGCTTTTTTCTTTTTCAATTAAAATTCTGCCCAGGTGATGCTTTAGCTTTGTTTTCTGAGGAATATTTGTTTTTTCATTGTTGCTTTTATATTTTCTGTGTTTCTCTGATTGTTTGCTGTAGGTGGTTTTTCAGAGCTTTTTTTTCCACAGTGGGTAAACAAAGTAATCAAGTAAAGAACATTGTGAGTGGCATTCTTGTTTTGAAAAGATTTTTTTCTCAGAGGAAGGTTTTCGTGGCCTTAGCTAGAGATGGGACTTAGTCTAACAGTGAGATGCAAGTTAGTCACAAACTTTGGTTAGAAATTCAGGTAATATCTGCAGGAATTAATTCTTAACTGGATCCCCTCAGCCAAGCGTCTTCGTTACCAGCTCTCATCTGTTTCAACCTGTGCTTTTTGAATCACAGATATACCAAAGGCAGTTCACCCTGCAGCTAGGTTCAAGTCCATGACTCAGCTTTTTTAGACCTCATGTTCCCTGAATCTTGGGTACTATAGCTCCTGGTGAAATGTCCTGGGCAAGTGAAAGGCTTTGCATTAGGAAGCAGCAGCACACCTACCCAATCCTGGAGCAGAGGCAGTGGGAGCTTTCCCCAAAAAAACCACCCAGGAACAGATGCTGAACCTCCTCTGATGACTCCAATAGCCATTACTAAACCCAAAATGTCCCAAGGGATGAGGTTGCCTAAGCTTTCAGGTGGTGGCATCTGTAGAGCACAGTCTCTTGTATACATATTTTTTCTTTCCTGTAGTTTGGGGGTTGGTTTTTTTTGGTTTTGTTTTTATCTTTTTTTTTTTTTTAAACCACAACATAATTTATGTGAAACACTCTGGGACTTGATAACACTCAGCCTTCAGGCTCATGCCTGAGAATGCACCTAAGCATAAATTATTGCACAATAATTCAAGCCCTGTCTGGTCTTATTGCTTAATAAAATTAACATTGTGATATGAACTAAAAATGTCTTGAAGTGAAATTGCACTTTTTCAAGAGTTCAATTGAAAGGAAAAAAAAAACACCCAACAAAAAAACAAACAGCTTTTTATGAGTGAGGTAAAATATAACTCTCTTTCATCTCAAGACTTTCTTTTTCCTTTTTACAAGCCAGCAACTTAGTTGCTTTTTGTTCTGTAATGTGAGAGGCCTTTTTATACATACTTTGAGTCATTTCATCATTCAGAAGCAAAGCAAAACCAGAAAGTTGCATGTGTTCCTGGACTTTATCTCTAATGAAAAATACCTTTTCTCCATTTTTTTTTGTAATGCCAACCTTAAAAGGAATAGTACTGTGCTCTGAATAAAATACCTAGGAGACAGGAACTTCTCTGTCACTCTCTTCTTAAAAAGATCCCAAAATAGAGTGATGCAGGAGTTCCGCAGCGTTCTTTTGGTGACAAACGAGTGGGTTTCTGCCCCTCTTAATTTAAAGTGTGTACAAATACACAGCAATACATAAGGAACCCTAAGCATAATATGGTAGTGACAAGGAAGCAGGAGGAAGACTGACCGAAGATGCAGCACTGTGCAATATCAGCTAGACTGGCAGGAAGGCTTGAGAACTAAAGGTGGTAAAGCACTTGTGGCAGGCAGCTTATTTGCTCTTTTATGTCATTTGGAATGTGGAAAAGCTGGCCTTTTATGGGAGAAGTCAGCCTTTCACAGGGTTCAAGTATACGGCCTTCTGCAGCTCAAGGAATTGTATTGGCTACACAGAGACATACCACAGATCAAGCAAACACTTTTCCATATGTATAACTTGCAACTGAAATTACAGAACTTAATTTCTGTATAACTTATGGTTAGTTTTAGGTTTTTGCCAATGCTATGGCAAAGATGCAGTTTACGCCTAGGCTAAAACTCCAAAAGGATGTTCATAGTTTTGGGTGGTTTTATTTCTTGAATGGAATGATCCTCTCTCTCCCCCAGATAAACAGTGATTACACTGCTTATTTCAGTTCTTGTCAAGACAGGAAGATTGTTTAAAAGAGTCTATGTGGTGGTTAATACACTAAGCCCATGAGTGGTGCCATGGAGATTATTTTGCAAATGCACAAAATCTCCTTAGAAGAAAAAGTCCAAGTCTGAAAACAGATACTTATTAAGGTAGCCCCAAGGAACCAGAATGTAGTAACTGCTGAGAAACACAAAACAAAAAGAAGACATAGAGGTCTCGAAGTGCAACTGAATGAAAGAAAAAAAAAAGCAAGAGTAGCCTTTTTGTCAACCTCTTATTCATGCTGGAATGAAAAAAGTGAATTTGAATCCAAATCAAAGACAGAGAATCTGCTGGGTCTGCTCTCTACATGCCTTTGAACTGGCCTAAGCATGCCTCAGTCTAGGCTGGGAAACGTGTATGCACTAGTTTGAGGATTTCACAATTATGAAAACTAAGGAGCTTTTTGTGTGTATATTTTGTTTAGCTAAATGTAGCACGATACACATCTTGTCAAAAAGGGGTTTGAGCAAGTCATTATGTACTTTTAAAAGGCGAGTAAACAGACAGAGAGATACTGACTGGTTTATCTCCCAGCACACTAGGAAAGCAAACTTACTTTCTTCTAGGCAGTACTTTTTAATTGGGTTCTTTCCAGTCTAAACTTTAGAAAAAGACCTTCATGGGGGCTTGCGAATACCCTCTTAGGTACTCCCAGTAGTAACCATTAGTCTTAGTAACCATTTGTGCAAGCGGCCATGCTACAGAAATCATCATACATCCTCCTTTCTGTGTTATCAGTGTCCAGAGGGAGAGAGGAGCAACAGGGCAGCCAATGCAACTCAGACTCCCAATACAGAGCGGAAATAAAAGGCACAATTCCCACAATGGGGAAGAGTCCGACATAAATAGCTTGGAAAAAATCAAAAATCTTGGACAGAATGAAGAAAAGAATTAGGTCACTGACACTAAGCCAGGAAAAAATACACACAAGAGGAAATTAGAACAGTAGAAGTATTTCATATTAGCTCATCCAAAGATTTAACGTGCAGGGGCAGCAGTATGTTCTGTCTTCTGGAAAACTATTATGGGCAGGAAAGATTGTTGGGAATTTCTATGCCATCTCCACAATGCAACCAGTCCTACCCAACAAATTACATATGTGGCAGTATACATATGATATGAGATATCCTTTAAGCCTGAAAGCCAAATGCTGAACTCACCC
The DNA here is from genome assembly GCA_004320125.1 of Scolopax mira. Lineage (NCBI taxonomy): Eukaryota > Metazoa > Chordata > Aves > Charadriiformes > Scolopacidae > Scolopax > Scolopax mira. The sequence goes on from BJBW01002079.1 coordinate 62,005, forward strand.
TAATAAGAAACAGCACAAAGCCTGCTTGTCAACCCTTTTATACTGCACATTACACACACATTGCCAGAATATCATCAAGGTTGCAAAAAGTACCCAAGATTGTTATTTTCCTCACTGCATATATGGATATTTAATTACATTTTAACATTTTTTTCACATTAAAATCACTGCCTCAGAGGCTGGAAGGAAGCTACTGTTGCTTCCAAGGCTTCGTTTTTTGCAGAAGGTGGATGCATACAGGACATGATAAGTAACAGCTTGTTGAAGCCATTCCCTAGTGCATGAAGGGTAATAAATGATTGGAAACAATCTGCACAGAATTACGAAAGGACAATTGTGTTTGTCCAACCTGATTGCCGCCTGCTGTGAAAGACTGTGGATAAGGGGAGAGCAGTACAGATCATTCACCTCGATTTCAGTAAGGCTTTTGACATACTCTTCTACAATATCCTCCTAGCTGTGGGAGTGTGAACTAGATGGATGGACACAAGGTTGTGTTCCTTGAGTCAGTACTGGGGTAATATGTCTAACATCTTTATCAGCAACTTGAGCGATGTGAGGAAAGGCACCCTTAGCAATTTCATGGATGACACCAAACTGGAGGAAGCAGCTGACACACTGGAGGGCAGGGCTGTCATTCAAAGGGACATAAAGTCTGGAGAAATGAGCCAGACAGAAAGGCAAACACAAAGTCATGCACCTGGGATGGAATAACCTCATTGCAACAACAGAGGTTGGAATCTATCTAGTTGGATACCAGCTCTCCAGAAAATATTCTGGAGGGTCATGATGGACCAGTTGAACCTGAATGACCTGATTATTTTGCAGCAATGAAGGTTAACCATACCTAGCAAGAAGATAACCAGCAAATCAAAGACAGTGTTTATTTCCCTTTACTTATCACTCACAAGCTTTATCTGGAATATTCGGTACAATTTGGGACCCTTCTTTACCCTTTGGAGACAGTCCTTTGGAGGACTAATGATAGGATAATAGGCCTAAAGCATAGAAAAGGAGAAGCTAAAGGAACTGGATTTATTTAGATGGGGAAAAGAGGCCTAAAGGGGACACTATCCTCCACTGCCTAAAGGGGATCATATAGAGCAGTTCTCAGAGGTGCACAGTAAAAGAACAAAATGCAGTGAGTGATCATACACTTCAGAAAGGGACATTTCAATAAAAGTAGTGAAGTACTGGAAGAGGGGACCTGAGAAGTCATGGGATCTCCTTCCTTTGAGATGCAAAGAACTCACCTGTACAATGCCCTGAGCAACCTGACGTAACTTAGGAAATTGGCCCTGCCCTGAGCGGGGAGATGGACTAGGTGATTCTCTTCTCACCTAAATTTTTCCTGTGGTTCTCTGATTCAAAATACCATGCTCCTAAAGAGCCTAAAGCCCATATCATACATGAACGAACTCTCTCTCCCACTCTGATGTGGGACCCAGCAGATAAACTCTGCCCACAGCTAATATCTGGTGATCATGCCCATGCTTTTGGGAAAAGTGACACCTATGAAGTGGTTGTAGCACTTCAAAGGCACTTTGAATTCACAGCTCTTATCTTGCAGGAAATATTCTAACCCCTGAGCAACTCACCAAGATTCAAAAGAGAGTTCCTCTTTAATTCATTTACTGAAGCCTCTGTTGGAACAAGCCAATGTACAGGAAAAAAAGCAATAATTGTATGGCCAAGAAAACAAGCAAGTAGGGACGGAATCTATAGTCAATTGATTAAGGCATTGAAGTAAGTGAAAAAGAACCGGTGACAATTAGAAAAGGGGAAAATCAGAAGGTCTCTGCTCCCCAGCATATTCACATGTTTTACATGTGAGAATCATCAACTAAATGATCCAGGCAGAACAGAGAAAAAGCTAGATGTTCTCTTCTAGTTGACAACATTTTTGCATCTGCTCCCTAGCCAATAATAAGAGAAATAAATAATAAGAGAAAGAAAGCAAGAACTTACACTGAAGAGACTGGAGAATTGAATTCTGTCCCTTTTTCAGCCATAGGCTTTCAATGGGATACAAGGCCAATCCTTCAGATCAACATTTCACAGGCAGTGGGCCACAACAGGGATCCTTTGCTTGACACCTTGAGATCTAACAAGAGAACACTGGTCCACTTCCAAGTGCACCTGGAGCCTGTGTGAGCTGTGTTGTGAATATACAAGCTGCAGTTATTTAATGTTTCCAGGACCACTCACTGCTCCCAGGACCAACTGCATGGAGTGCCTCTGTCCATACTCTTAAGCTCAGCTTCCAAAACAGGGTGGACTTCTCCACAGTGTCTACTGGGACTAGTTCCTGGCCTGGCTCGACTCCAGTGCTCAGAAATTATCAAAAAGGATTTGGCAAGAGCCAAAACCATGTCAGGAACTGTTCTAACGACTCATAACAGGGTTTGAGTGATCACTAGAGCATAAGGTTTACAGCTACGATTGGAACAATGAGAAGAAGTAAGATAGTGAATAAATGGTTGTGACGCAAATGCTGTCCTCCCCACTTAGTAAACACAGCTTTCATGTGCTACCCTTCCACATTAGCCCTTCAAATTTTCTCTCTTTCCTTTCTTTTCTGAGCTGTTGAGTAGGTGAGATAAGATCTCAGTACACTACAGATCAAAATCAGTAAGATCTCCCATTAATCCTCCTGCCTGCCTCCTTTATCTGTTGTGGCATTTTAAACTTCTATTCCAAACTCTTTGTGTAAGGGCAGACTTCATCTCATATTTTATAGCATGAAATCCAGTCAGAACCCAACCCAGGCTAGATCTGCCTTGTAATAAATAATAAAGATTCTAAAGTATGATAACAATGTTTTTAAATAATTGTGTTTGTTTTTAAGACAGGTGTGTTGCTTTAGATTATTCAGTTCTTTCATTTACACTTGGCTTTGCCTCTCAATCCATAAAGCCTGAATTAAGTATTTTTACTGCTGATTTAGATCATCAAGTAGGAAAAATCTTGTCGTTCCCTAGTTCAGGGGGTGTAGGTCTGAACAGTGATTGAGGTATCTCTAAGATGTCTTTAATTTGTACTGTTTTGGAAACAATTCCTTGAGGCAAAAAGAGAGGTCCAGAAACACCAGCTTCTGAGTATCAGGCTAACAGAACCTCAAGCTTTCATATTGCCTCCAGTTTTCCCCAGAACATATTCCACTTGGAGCTGGTTCAGGCCCTGGTACAATGGACTACTTTATGACTGTGTTAGATCTCCTCTGTGCTAACCTACAATGAGTGAGCTGATGGGTCAAACCTTTATTAAATAAAGGGGTGTAATTTTTCTGTGAAAGCCATGTTTTGACTGTAGCTGTAGATCCATCAAAACTCAGACACTGAGCATCCTTGTTCCTGCTCCATAATTTCATATCCCAACTAGGAGGCCTGAGAGACCAAGAACACAAATCCCCAATGCCTGGTGTACCATAATGGAAGTACATACTTCAGAAATGCCCCATTCTGAAAGAAGAATCTTGCATGTGGATGGCATAATGGAAAATACTTTTGTCATGAAAAAATGCCAACTTTTTACTAAAAGGAATTTTCAAAAAATGTTTTTGGGAAAAATGAAGTAAATCTCTACACAATCTTAATCATCCAGACTGACAGCTGCTGAGGAACCAAAAGCATTGTAAGCCAAGTAGCTGGGGAGTCGAAGCTGGGCATACCAGGGAGCCCTTGAGCAGGAGAAACCAGGCAGCTCTGCAGGCCTAGCTGTCAGAAAGTATTGGCTTCTTTATTGTCAAGGCTTCTTTTTCAGTAGAGAATACCTCTCAGCATATTTTCAACAGAATCTAATTCTCAGAAACCTTAACAGCAACACTACTAAATCACCCTAACTCTGCCAGATGTGAATATCAGTCAGATATTCTCAACTTCATAAAGGAAGGGGGAGCAGAAGACTGGTGGAACTTCTGCGTCTCTAAGAAAGCAAGGTACCTCTTTTAGGTCCCAAATGCTCTTTACTGTAGCAGATAAATCACTTCTCTGTAGCAGATTATTTTTTCACAGGGACTAAAAGGACCATGACAGAGCAATGGATGACCTACACTGTTCTGTTTGGCAGCCCAGGCCAGAATGGTCCCTTCCAGGAGTGAAAGCAGAACCTCCTATGAGGTCAGAGGTAGACTCTGATCTGTGAGGTGGGCTCACTGCAGAAGTTTAGGACATTAACAATTCAGGGTAGAGCTGAATGAGCTGGTGCAGAACAGGTGAACAATTGTAACTTTATTCAGATTATATCCTGGTGCTGAGTTTGTGAGTTTCTATGTCCTCACTTTACATGTTGACTCAGATCTGTTACAATGTCAAAGCACTATTTAGGCCTATGGACAGTGAACGCCTGATAAGACCGACTGCAGGAGGATATTTTTTTCTCAGCCCGGACAGAGGCCAAACCAGTTTTGTTAGAATCCTAGACCCACTGAGTTCAAACTTCATTGTTATAATACATTGCCAAGAAGACAGATTACTCATGGCATTTCTTCAGTGGGATAGGACACAGATTTATCATGACCGCAATGTGAGCAAGTCCTTCAAGGCTTGACCTCACATTCCTTCCTTCTATTTGACCCTTCATCCCGCTTTCTTCTTTCTCCCTGGCCCATGATTCTCTCTAGACATCTTCTTCTACCCCAAGAACTGATCTTTATCTCCATCTCACAGTGTCTCTGTTCTTTCTATGGTTGCAATCTCTCTGAATTCACATTATCCTCCATTTTAGACCAAAGGAAGGCCTGAAGCTCAAAAATCAATAGGGAAGTGCAAGCAAAGTAGCACAATCCAGACCTAGCCACAGGCAGCTCCTTTTATCTTCCTGAGATGAAATGTCATTTCTGTAACAAGTGCCTTTTCATTTGGAATCCATCTTTTCAATGATGAAATAACACTTCTGAAAGCACCACATCAGAAAGAATGGTTCTTTGGGGAAATAGTGATAATAAGCATAGCAAGTGACAGAGGATAATCTCAGCAAGCATTTAGTAAGGTAGGAAGCACAATACCTATTCAACCTTTGATTAGGCAGAAATCTTCAAACTGGGATTAAGCCAAATCTCTAGCATCCATGACATCTCTAAAAAAGACAACCAGCTGCTGGGGCATATAAAGCACTACCATCAGAAACTCAGAGACTACAAAAGGCTTTGGATGTTTTTTTTTCTAAAAGACTTATCCTTAATAAAATATTAGTATGAAATTAATTTTAATTATTTTCCTCAGAGTTAGTAGCTTCCCATTTCCAAATCCAAAGCCAAAAGTTTGAATTTTTGAATCACTAAGATCTCAATCTTGGCCTTTTGCTTTTCTAAAACACAACAGTACTGCCATCCACAGGCTTCAGTTCCTTGAATTCAAGTGGCTTCATCCCAAAGAGAATATAGTCCCACAACTGTCATTAACATGATGAGTTATAATAAGGACTTAAAATTGTAGAACCCCAAATTCCCCTTTTTTTCCCCTTTCTTAAATAAATAGGAAGAGCACAGCTAAAAATAAAAGGAATTTAAAAAATAGTTTTACTGTAAATGAGCAGTTCTGCCTCAGCTATACCGCATTACATTCCATTGCCAGAGTCATATAGCACACCTGGATGACTTATGTTTCCTTTTACTTTGTTCAATTCCAGGAAAATAAAATGCCTCATTATGTTCTGCAATACAGTAGCATTTCTGTAAGGTGCCCCAAAGTATCTAATCATCACAATACTCTCGTTTTATTTCACTAAAATGAACAGACAGGCACAGAAGATATTTAGCTTTTGGCTTTTAAAGGAACAGTTGGCATTCACAATTTAAAGTATTTCTATTATTTCAGCTAAGATGATTAATAGAAAACAACTGTTGTCTGACAGATTGCATTTAAAAATGTACTATATAACACATCCCCAGTTACTCTAAAACAAGCAAAGTGCAAGGAATATATCATTATATATATTTCAGGCAAGGAAACAGCTGCTAAAATTCGAGACAGGTAATTGTGTAAAGTTCAAATAATACGGGCAGAAAATCCACCCATTTTGCTAAATCCATCACTTTGAAAATAGATACGCTTTTCTCTTATGGTAGAATAGATCTAAAAGTAAAACACAAAACGCACTTAGCTTTTCTTGGTGTGCTGTGGAAAAAAGATATGCTTTGAGACTGAGTTTGGAAACCAACAGGAAAACTGTTTAAATACTGGTTTAACCATCAGAAAAACAATTTACAGACATAAATATGAATTTGATTGTATCCATTGTTCTTGGATTTATAGTTTCATTTACCGTGAACACAACTTATACTGAAACAGAACGCAAGCACAATTCAAGCCTTTATTTAAAGCCAAGTCTGGAGTTGTCAGCTGCCCCCACATGAGAAAGGGGGGATTCCTGTGAATGGGGATCTGAGGGGGCCAGGAGATTTGCAAAGCAGAGGTGCTCAGTGCTGCCTTACGTTCTCCGATTGTGTTGTGTGTCTTCATTTTGCCATTAGCACCTCCCTGGCCCCCGCAAACCTCCTATTCTCAGAACGTAAAAGCAAGTGGGAATGTAAAGAAGGGGTGCAGCCTGCTGCTGCCTGCGGGTCTGGGGAAAGCTGTCTCTGGGCAATCATTGCACCGTCTGTATTTCAGCTGCACGGAGAGAGAGCCAGCACCGTGTGGTGTGTTGTGGGGCTGTGCTGTACATTATTATGTAAGAGAGGCCTTCAGCTTCAAATGCTCGGCAATTGGCATGAATTTACATAAGACACTGAAGGGAATTAGCTACAGAAAATTAATGCCAGGCGAGCCCGTTGTAAACACAAGACGTCCAAACCCCTTTCCTACAAAACAAGAAAGCTGAAAGTAGACCTTCATGACGTTAAACAACACGCTGGCATGCGTGGTCTCTGGGTTCAGCACAGACAAGCTGTCCCCACGCACACGGACACACACGCAGAGTCACACGGGGCAAACGCACACGTAAAAGCTCACCTACATGAGAATGCACACCAAATATAGAACAATCTCACGTATGACCCTGAAGACATAGCACGAGTCTGGATCTAGTTGCCCATACATTACACAGAACTTTTAAGTGAAAAGTTTCTCTTGTTATACTGCAATTAAGGTGAAAAGTAACGCACTACTAGAGGTGTAAGAGGTGTAACTAGCATCACTAATTATGGATACCTATTGATAAGCTATGGTAAGAAAAGTTGTGCTTCACATAGGTTTATAAGGAATTTAAGAATTGGAATTTCAAACTAGAAAATGGGAATTTTTAACTTGGATTACCTGTGACAATTTTATAGCCCCAGCTGTAGCGTTAGAACATTAGGACTGTCAGAGAAATAATCACCACACTCAAAATTAGTTGAATTTTCTCAGTGTGTTCCTGCTTATCATTTCTGAGCACATCTTCTTTGCTACTCAGCATCCAAACATATTGGAAGAATATCACAGGAGCACAAAGGGCAGATGCTATGATTTATTAACAAAGTATGGAATGTGTGCACGTAGGATCCAAGTGATGCATCACTTGAATTTTTGTGTGTAGAACTGCTGTATATCTCTTAATGTCAAAGCCCAGTATCTGCCATTAACCAGACAGATTGTGTGTTAAATAGACACTTAGATCAAATTGTGCAGAAAAATACAGGGTTTTTTTTAACTCACCATATTCAAACATGTGTAAGTACAAGTAAAATAATACTGTAGAATTTGAAAATAGTAATTTAATTTTAGTGTTTTTATCATTTTGGTAGGGGACAGAATGAGTGGGTGAGATAGCATTTGATGACAGAATTATTAGTTAAGCTATGTAAATAATTCATCTCCGCACCAGCTATGTCTTTCTGTAAATCTACTGCGTGTCTTCCCTCTGTGACAAACGTGTTACACATCATTATTTCAATGTTAATTGCAGTGGAAACCAGATAGAGGATCTCAGAGTGCCTACTGTGCAAGTGAAAATTGCTTTCCCTATTCAAAATCAGTAGTGCCTGACCTGGTAAAGGCTAAATACCATGAAGAAGAGTGAATGGCTTTCAGTCTTTAGTGCTGATAAACAAGTTTATTGTTTCTATTGTTTATTTTTAGAATTAAAGCTAACGCATTCCTGTTAAACCTAGGCATACGTCAATCAGTTGCTATATGTAAAGAAAGAAACTATGTCAGTTAGACCCACAGGAGAAAAAGACCAAAAGAGTATTTAATCCATTTGGCCCTGAAAAGAAGTTATTCATTGGACGGGAAAATCATTGAGCAAGCATAAGGAGCATATCTGGGTATTGTTCATGATTTTTCCTCTGAGGCAAAGACAAAGAAGAGATTTTGAAATTATTTATTACACTAAAGGTTTATTTGGGATTGCTAAAAGCAAAGTGCTAAGTAAGTGCTGGAGAGACAGGCCTCCTTTCATCTAGGTACATACGAGACCTGGAGAGCAGCACTTTGTGCTTGCTGTCAGCTCCAAAAGGACAATAAACAACATCTGCAGGCATCATTTGCAGAAATGAAAAAGCCACGGTCTTTGGTTTGCCACAACCCAAGACTGGAGACCCAAATGTAACATGGCACCCACAGCAAATTAGAGTGATGGTGAGATGCCCCAGGAAGGAAGAAAAGACATTACTGTATTGTTTAAGAACTAAGCAAGAAAAAAAAATACTCTTAGGATCTTGGTCTGTGTGTAGTAGCCCAGTTACAAAACTGAGTGGGCGACAAATTTGTGGAGCCCTGTAGGTAACTCTGGAAAGACACAGAAACATTTAAGAGGTATGAAGCTAAAATAATTCACAACTTTAAGATCAGGACCATTGTTTAGCAGTCCTCTAATTTTTAATCAACCCTTGAATACTCCTGTACTCGTGTCCCCACCCCAGGTTCCCCATTTCTTGGGGGAGTCCTGGAGCCTTTCCCTGCCCTTGCCCCCTCTGCCCCTGATCACTGCTCCAGAACACGCAGATGAATACACAGAGACATGTTTCTTTTACAAATATTATTCAATGAAATGTATTTCTTTCTGATGATCCTAATAGACTACTAAATACCCTCTTTTTTCCCCCTCAAAACTACTTTTTTTTTTTTTTTTCTTCTGTATGCCACCCTACTCAAGCATCATCTCATGATCAGAGGCTTTTATCCACAGCCCATCGTTGCTGGGTAGGCTGGTTTGGGTGCTGGTTTGTTATCCAGGTTTCCATCTCTTTGTACACATGGGCTGCCTTGTGAGTTAGTGATCATCCACCCCTTCGAATTTCTTAATGTGAAAAGCAGAGAAGGCAAATGATACTCAGAGCTGAAATGGAGGATGCAACTTGCAGCAGCTGCACACAATAGAGATCCTAATAGCAAATAGAAATCATAGAAATAACCATCATCTCATCATTGCTACAGTACAACAATAGGGAGCGATTCAGTTTGGGATACATTAACAGAATGTGAATAGCACTGTTAGAGCCATGTCATCCGCACAGCTCCTGCCTCAGCTAGGTTATGAAAACACTGTCATGCTTGTGAAGCCCCAGTGAGGTAGTAGCTAATTTTCTCAGTGCAAGAGAAGAACTAACTGATCTCCAGAGGTATGTGCTAGGGCTACCTTCCCCACAAAAATACATTAGAGGAGGCAGGTTATCTTTCAGTTCATGCATCAGGCACACAAAGCTGAAGACAAAACTAACCACATCAGGACACAAAATCTGGATTTCAGGGAATTTGAAACTTGAAGTTCTAAAACCCTGGGAAATTCTGAATTCTGGGAAAGTCCCTTTTCAGTTCTATGGTGTGGGGATTTCACAGCAGCAGCAAGAAATTGCCAGTCCTGTTTTTTACATGTACAGTTCCCTCTGAGCTTGGATGGCTGCTTTTGCACTGAGCTTTCACCCATCAGTTTCATATTAAAACTGGGGGATTTTCCTGAATTACCACCAGTATTCTATGTGTATTCATAGGTGACTCCCGTAAAATCATACTTCATACTTTTAAGTTACATACTGTATTCAAGATTGTAATCGGAGCCTCATACTCCTGCCATTCCTGTCTTACAGGTCATTAGGAAGGTCTTTCACTCACCCCCATACACTAGCTTGTGTGTTATGACTCTTATGTTTCCTTACCACTTACATACTTCATTTCACATTCTACAGGGACCCTTTAATACACAGTTTGTATTCCTTAACATTACAGGACATTTCAACTTTTATTTTCCAGCTGGAGAGCATTTTCAATAGGTTTGTTTGTAATTTTGTTTTCAGTTTACACATATCAAGACATCATGACACATCTGCACCTCATACTTCTCAGCAAGTGTTTTAATGGAAATAAACATGATATCCTACAAGCGAAAGTCCTAGGGAAATGAGAAAACAAAGGACAGCTGTGTCCTGGATGAAAAACTTCTCAGGAGGCAATACTTTTTGCAGCCTGCCATGTCCCTTAACAGCTTCTGGGTACTCTCCTCCACTGCACGCCTAGGCTTTGTCTCTCTAATGACTCAACCCTAGCCTAGGTGTGGTCTGGGCCTTACATCTCTGGAAGGACCACCTCCACCTCTGGAAGGACCTCCACCTCTGGCCAAGCTGAACAACTGGTCAGTGGAAAATTCTCTTCATTGCCCAAAGCTTCCTTTGGGAAGCCCACCCGAGCTGGACCCCTTGGCTTTGCATCTCTGCTAACCTTAACTGTAAACCTATCAGAAAGAGCAGGTTAGAATACCTTTGGTTTCCCAAACCTCCTCTTGGCAGCCCCTTTGCAGCACTTCTTAACTGGATTCATAGGTTTTGTTGTTCTCCTAACCCTAAAAGCAGTCAAAGTGTTAAACTCAGACAACTGTTGCCCTGGCTGAAATTAAGAATTCTCAGGGGAGATTAATTTCTATTGCCCAAACCTTCTCTCAGTAGCCCCTTGGCAGCCCCTGTCCAGCTGGATCCCTAAGGTCTATCTTCTTCCCAACGTCATACTACAATCCTAAACCTAGACATTTGCTAAGCCTTAGACTACAATTCCAAGCCACAAAAAAAACCCCATTACTTGTTTTGGCAGCTTATTTGCTATTGTACTTCTGCAGCAGATCTAGGTATTTTCTCTCTCCTAACATCAGTCCCAACTATAACCCAAGCAAGGGCTAAACTGCAAATTATTCCCTGACAGGTCTTTGCCTGGTTTACCTTTGGGCTTGATTTTCTACTACACAGGACACACACTTATGGTAGGCTTGAGATTAGGAGAGAGATAAGGCCCAAGGCTTCAGTTGTGCTGGCATTGTAGAGAGGCTATCAAGGAAAGGCTTGGAGAACAAAATGTCTGAGACATTTTCTGCCAGGATGTCACCTGGAGTCTCAGACTAATTCTCAGCCCATACCCAAGGTTAGGGTAAGAAGACAGACAAAGCTTAGGGATCCAGCTGCAGTTCAGCTGCAAAGGAGCTGACTAGGGGACATCTGGGCAACAAAAGAATTCCCTCATTGTTTTTTTTATTTGTTCTGGCCACAGCCAGCTTGGTCTGGGGTTGGGTCTGTGGCTATTTCAAGGGAAGAGAGTTAGTAAAGAAACAAAACTTTGTGATACAGTTGTGACAATGTACTAAAGAGACTGCCAAGGGAAAGTTTAGGCAACAAAAACAATTTTCCCCTTTTCATTTTGTCAATGGGAAGGGTGGTCTGCAGTAAAGGCTTCAGCCACTTTTAAGGTTACAGCTAATGCAAGACATGAGACAAAGCCTAAGGGTCTAGTTGGAGCAGGGGCCTCCAGAGAGGCAGCCTACAGAAGGCTTGGGTAAAGAAAGGGCCAAGACTAGAGTCCTTATGTGAAGCTCAGCCCTTGGCTACAGTTAGGGTTAGGGGAAAGACAAAGACTCAGGTCCTGTTGGGGTGGGGTCACAAAAAGGTTTTCAAGGGGAGACATAAGCAATAGAAAGACTTCTCCCCTGAGAGCTTTTCCACCTGTGCCATTAAGCAATGGGATCTTTTGCTAAATCTCAGCCAACAGTGAGGTTTAGCTTTTATATTATATGTTTAAAAGTGTGAAAATCAAAAAAGAAAGATTAAAACATAATATACACAGCAGATCTTAACACAATACATCAAACTAACTATCCATCTTCTTCGAGAGAAATATAAACCTTGCAGCAACATTTCTGTGGTTATAAAACAAAAGCTACTTCTAAGACATCTGTGTTATAGCTAGATCTGGTAGTGCACTTTGGGGTAGTTTCACTGACTTAAGATCACTGACCCGTCCTTGCAAGTGTCTGTTTGAGGTCCTCTCTTACAGGCAGCTCTCTCTGAGGAAACTGGCTTAGATCAAACCCAAACAATTTTGCTCCATGGGGGCTGAAAGTCAGCATTTTTATGCTCAGGATGAGTGTAAACCAGATGAGACAGACCTCAATTCTCAACAAAGCTTGCTGCTACTAAATGGAGATGGCTCCAGCTCTTCTATCTCATCTCCCGGAAGCACTCACCTACCTACCACTTTCCAGTACTACTCCTGCTGCCTCTCCAGTGCTCACCTGAGTTGGATTAACTCAAGGACCCAGCAGAAATGTACCTAGGAAAAAAAGTGTAGAACTTTCTCCTTGATAGGTGAGTTTAACAGGCTGACATGGTGTGAAACAGGCCTCCCGACCCAGGGACTCCCACAGCACTCTGCCTGCTACTCACGCCATTTCTCACTCTCCAGTCTGTCAGCTGGGGAGGCTGCTAATTGCTGCATCATTTTGGACTCCTCTGGCAGAGCTGAGCTCTTCTTGGGCTGCACAGTGACTTTGTAAGCCTCCACCTGATAAAAGACACTAAAGCCTCAGACAGAAGGAGTTACAGCTAGGGTTGGAAAGAAGATGACTGGAAAATGTGATTTCTATCTCCTGAAAATTTGTGTTTGAAGAAAAAGGATCATATGGGCAAGACACATAAGGCAAAACCAGAATTATGTCACTGGGAAAGAATTCTGAAAAAAATTATCTATTTGGGAATTGGAGCTCTTCTCCTTGCTGAGAGGGGTATTTGAACGTTCACTTTCCCCTCCCCCTATATATAGATATAGGGATCTGTCATCTCCATTTTCCTGGTGGAAAATCGAGTCTGCTTTTTCACTTTGGGAAAACTCCCACTTCCACCTTCGCACAGAGGACAGTTTTTGCTGAAGGATCACTGCCATGGGGGCCATGTATCTCCCCCCTTAAGGGAGTCTGCCCCAGCACACAGCAGCACTGGCCATGCTTCTGCTGCTGCTCTGCACCCATGCCTGGCCCCAGGTTCCATGCTATGGGGAACAGGGTCCATAGGGGGGAACAGGGTCCATAGGGGGGAACGAGGAGAAGGAGGAATAAGAAGTTTTAACATGGTACAGGGCTGTGCTGGGACCCCAGGGCTAGAAACTGTTCTCACATTCAGCAACACAGAAGGAGGCAGAATATTGTAACAGCTTTGATGGTGAAGCTCCCACATTACTAGAGTGGCTGCCTCCTGAACCAAACTCTCCTTTTCTCCACATCTCACCACCTGATGACAACAGCCTTGACTCCTTCATTTGAATAGTTTACAAAGACTAATTCTTATAGAGTATCTCAGCAGCCAGCAATAAGGGGCTACAACATGTGACCAATGAATCCACAATAAATAATCCATTGGACAACTGTTAAAAATCTCTGGTTTATGACATTTTGGAAGTAACCTTATCTAATAACAAAAACATTAAAGGTGACTTAAATAACTCAGTGTTCTCTGGAACATCTGGGCTTATAGTCATTTATCCCATAAACTATGAATATGGCCAAATGAGCTAAAAGTCCTTCTGTTTTCCTTTGACTTTAAATTTAGCTTTTTCCACTGGAAGAATACACTGCAGAGTGTCAGTTTTATTTAGCAAAGCAATACATATTTCACCAACAAGACTATGTGAACACATTTACATTTTATTTTTCTGTTTAACTAGGTAGGTTTTTTTTTAATCTAAGGGGTTCTTGAAGCCCAGAATGAAGATTTTTTTTATTTGGAGGCTAACAGTGATTTTTTTTGGGTAGTGACCAGCTACCCATGACTAGCTCTGCTGGAATGCATTTTTAAACTTCTCTCTTTATGGAAGTTACTTTTTGTTTGTTAACAAAAAAGGTGCTTATGCATTGTAGTGATTATCTTGTGCACTGACCTCTTGGACAAAGACCACGCTGCTTTTTAACTAAAAACTATCATAACACATACATGCAAGGAGTTGATTACATCTTCAGGGGAAGCATTTGTTTTGACATTTCCTAGCTTCTCACTTCCTCTATTTGCAATCTTGAATAACATCTTAGTTAACAGAGGGTTTTTAAATAAAATTTCCTATATTTGCCTTTTTCTGTTCAATTAAAAGGAAGAATAAGTTTTACTACAGGCAGTGATCTCTTCTTCACAATGTATATTGCCATCAGAGATGCAGTTCTGCTTCAGCCCTGAAAGCAGAGACCTCCACCACTTCATCAATAGGACTAAGTATGACACTGGGTATCCTGGCCTCAAGGTATCTTGTATCCTGTGCCTTTACCTTTCTTTTGTGCACACCCTTGAGAGATCACAGGCTGTTTCCTTCACATCTTTAACTGTGGCTTCCAGCACTTCAAACTGGATCTCTGGATGGATATATTGCAACCTCTGATGAAGCCTTCTTTTTTTTTTTTCTGGCTGACTGATGTGGCAGCGCCAGCTATGTTTGCCACACAGAAGAAATGTTCCTTTTGCTGTCCCAGACCAGCAGTAGTCTAGCACATGGAGAAAATCTGGGAAGTACAGCAACTACTCTGCTGCACCAAAAGCTCCCCAAACTCTCAAGTCCTGCTCCCAGGTCTCCAAGTGCACCAGTGACCTTCTGGGACCTACACAGTCCCTCACCCTGCTTACAAGACTGTTGAGTCTGCCCCACTCTCTCCAGAAGGGAACTGAGATCCCACCAACTATCCAAATCCCCCCTTCCACCAGTAACCTATTGCATATCCCCACACCATGGACCCCTTGCCCTTTTCAGAAAACCCTTTCTATAGATGTGACCACAAGCTGCTGATTTAAACAGCTTCTTACAGAGAAGCTCATGAGTAATTCTGCCACAGGCACATGGCAAGCGGGAACAAAAAAGCTGTGCAAGCTTGGTAGTCATCTTCAGTTTGCTGTTCCTCATGCCCCTTGGGGCAGCCTAGCTGTTGACCTACTACTTAAGACCCATGTTTTGATCACCTCTACTATTTGAAGCTGTTGCCTCCCAAGCTTTCTCCCTTGCTTTTCTCCAGACTTTCTAAAGTGAAAGTTTCAACTGATAAATGTTTGGTTTTGATCCTTAGCCTTAGAAAATGGCCTATGCAACTCTGCCTGTCACCTAGAATTAACATTTCTCCAGTCAATTGCTTGGCCATTGTTTAACTTTTTGACGTTATACCCAAAGATTCCTTATCTCTTTGCCATTGTTTCACTTCCTCCTTGACCGTACTTGCAGTTCCTTTTGATTTGAGTCCATCTTGGCAGGCAGAATTATATCCCAAAAGTGAAATGAGGCATGGAGTCCAACTCACCTAACTAAACTGTTTAACTTCTTAAGCAAAGAGAGGAAGATGCCTTTGGAGGCCTGCGAAAGGGTACCCAGTCCCTCTTATTCACGCACATCTAAAGGGCAGCATAGCTCACCAAATCACATAGAAAATGGTAGGAAAGTGGCAAGCACCTCTTTTTAGCTGCGTAGGCCACTTCTGAAGCAGGTCAGTGAAAGGTACAGAAAAGGAGATGACACTTACCCCTTACCAGACAGGACAGCGTGAGGGCAGTCACTCAGGAGACCTCTGCCCCAGTTTCTGCTCTGCTTGCACACCATTTCCTGTGCCTGATGGCAGTGCTTTAGTGGTCAGCTGTCGCATGAACACCATGTAAAGGCCATTTTCTAACACTGCTGTGTAAAGAGATTTTTATGTCTTCTCTTCAAGTCAAGCCACAATGAAGCCAGACACGTAGGAGTCCTGGATCTGGCCAGAAAACAAAAGGGATCTTAGTTTTATACTATTAACTAAGACACTCTTCAGGCTGATATGGATGACACTGCACCTTGAGAGAAAAGCAGATAAAACCTTTAACTTCAGATTTCCTTCTAAATATTAAAACCATAGGTAAGGCCACAATACAAAAAGCTGGATGGTGTGGTTTGTTATACTGCTGACCACACCTCATCTCCTTCAGGCTTCCTCCAGGATCTTAGGAAGACTTTGTGTGCCCCATCTGCCCTTACACCTGGATCATAGCAGGGCATACACAGGAAGACTAACTTCCATCTTTACAACGTGCATTTCACAGCACACAGGGACAGGCACAATGAAGTGCTAAAGGAAAGAAGCAGGCACCTGACAAATTTAGGTGCCCACAGGGGTAGGCAGTACATTAAAGCAGGCAGGCTCAATTACTGTCCAGACCTCAGCTAAGCTGCAGGTCACCATGAATAGAAGATTCAGGCAGACAGTATCTCACCTATGTAATTCATAAGATATTGCAGATATCTCCTTTTTGTCCTATGCTTTTGGTAACAAAGGAAAGCTATTGTCTCAAAGTATGGGAACTGAGTGCTTTAACCAATGCTGAATCTTTTCAGCTGGGTTTCTGAGTGGCAGAAAAAAGATTTTTGTAAGCCAATCTGGTTTCAGTTATCATCCTGAGGCTGTCAGCCTATGGTTTCCAGGCAGCTGCTGCTGTTGTTGCTTTTCCTTCCGTGGTATTTTTTTTACCCAGTTATTTAAACTGTTTGTGTGCACTTATTTTGTAGAGGCTCTTAACATTTCTCTGAAGAGCACAAGGACGAGGCAAGAAATGATGATTTCTAGCAGCTTATATCTCTGCTAAAATTCTCTGAAATTGCATGGGAGCAAGAAAAGACACATCTTTAGCCCAAGGCCCTATCCCTTCTGAACTTCAAAGCCTTTCATAAACAATAAAAGCATTAAAAATTTTTTTAATGAAAAAGTGAGTGAATGCTTCATAATTGAGAGTATAAGGCAATATGTGTGCATATATTACCACCTACACACCAGTTATCAGTATCCCTTGTAAAGCTTCGTATTTCTAAACTTTATCAAGTAAGTAAATTCAACAAAAATTTTAGCAGGAAAGTAACAAGTTATTTGTTGGTCAGTTAACTTTTAAGAGCTAAATAGACTTCAAGAAAAGTGAGAGATCACTACAGTAGTGCAAGCAGAACTAAAAATAAACCATTAGGTCACAAACACAAAGATGCTGAAAGTCTGGGATGCAGAACACCAACCATTGGACACAAAACACACTAATAGCTGCAGAGAAGCTATACAATAAAACAGACCAGAGTCTCAGGACCCAGGAGATTTAATCTGACACCATTCCAGGGATATCAGCATATAACTTCAAACACTGCATTAAGAGATAGAACGCTTAATAGCTGCTTTCTGGTTTAGTACAATGCCTACTGATAATATTCCTGAATTTAGAACTCATTGCTGCCTCCAGCAGCAATATCTCAGTACTTTACTGAGATCAAATCCTTTAGTGAAGTGTGTCAAATAGGTCAGAAACAGATGACAGTACATGAGAAGGGGCACTGCCTCCATAAAATCATTTATAAGAAAAAGAATATGCAAGGCCAGAGAAGATATATGTGAACACAGATATTCATGACTTTCAAAGACATTTTCAAGCCTTCTAGTTCTCCAGGCGTAGATTCTATCCAATACTTTCACAAATTAAATTGAAAACCAGACTGACAAACATAGGCAGACAAGGAAAGCTCAATATACTTACCAAGGAAACAGTAAAGAAATGGGTTGTCACTGGATCTATTACCTTCGCTTGGTGAAACAGTGAGGCAGGAAAGAGAGGCTCACTGGGAGCTCCTCAAGACCAGCTCTTTTACCAGGCCAATTTCCTATTAGAGCAAGCCAGCTGATTTAATTTCCAGATTTTTTTTTTTTTTGGTTCAGGTGATGGTCCTATGCAGTAACAAACAAGCAGCTGAAGTAATAATACTTCTTTATCTTGGATACCAAACTTTCATCTAAAAAAAAAAGTTGAGACTATTACCCTTTGGAGCCTGGATGCAAGCTAGAAAGCATTTTTCTGATTCATTACACTTTACTGCCTATCTTTGTATGAAAATTACTTAGGAGTTGAATATTTACGGCAGTAATGGCCTTTGAAGTTCAGTCCTTAAATGCATTAAGTTATGAAAAATGGTTACCCTGAAAAAATGAGAACAATGGACCTTACTTATTCATTCTGTATATTCTATGTAATAACTCAGGACTAAACCTCACCCAGCTGTGGTTGACTGAGGTCAAATGCAATAAAAGATTGATAATGAATAGTGAATTGCTATAGGAGGATCCTAGCTGATGGCCTTCTTGCATGAATAAACTGAAATCAAGGCTACACTTTGCACTAAGCTTGTAGAATTTGGAAGTAGAAGATTGAGAGATCTGTGGAGATTAATCTGTTATAATTCAAAAATCTTCTGTATTTTTAAACAAGACTCTGCAAAACAAGGTCACAAAGGACATTCCTCATTGTTTGTTAAGCTACTATTTCCTTGTATATGGCACTGGCAGAGTGGAATACAATTATTTTCTGCAAATCAACTGAGAAAGCTATTAGAATACAATAAAATTCAAAAGTGTATTCTTACCAGATCCTTCTCTAAGAGCTAAATATTTGCATTATAATTACATTATGTCAGATAATTTAATTCTAAGGTCAAATTCTACTCCTCAGTATTTACTACAGATCTTGACTCCGAGTAGTCTGGTCTTCTGCCATGCTCATAGTGTATTCAATACTGAAACTCTGGGATATGCTATTGGATTTTTGTTGCTCCATAAACGACACATGAAATGATGCCAGCTCAACACTAGATTAGATGTGGGTTTGGGGCTATGTTAGCTTTATAGTTTTGCTTTTGCTTTGCCAGAATAGATCACAGCAGCAAAAGGTGGGATTAGCTTCCAGCCAAAGGAAAACAGGAGGTTGCTTAGGGCAACAACCTTCCTACTTTTGCTTCTCCAGCCAGAAGCCAGGAAGAACTGGAATAGACAGATTCTGACTCCCATTTGCACCCTCCAACTTGCTGCTCCTGAGGGACAGGCAGAAGCAGTTACCACTTGCACTTCACCACTGGTTTCCTTTTCCTCCCTACACACATCCCAAACTCAGACTCCTGGAAAACTTCTAGACCCTTTCTAGATATTTTTAGATCTCTTACTTTCCTGTAAGTTCCTGGTCACCCCACTTTCCTAGATCAGCTAGGATCCAAGCTCCCTTGGAACTCTGCAGATTTTCCCAGCTCCCCAGCTGGTCAACCCCAATATAACAAGGAGATTGCAAAACCTTTTCTTCATTGCTGAGAAGCTTTAAGATAACCTTGACAAGACTGGCCCAGGTGATATGGTCCATGAATGTAATCTGGACATTTTCTATCCCAACAATGACATGAATTTTGTAGAAAGGAGTACACAGACACTTCTGAATGAGGCTATTTAGACTTATACCTCTTTTTTTTTTTTTTAGCTGAGTCTATTTAATTATCATTATCGCTATTAATTACAGAGCTGCCTCAACATATATTTCCCAAGTTGCCACACTGTGAGTGATGGTGGCATAGAAAAAGCTGTTAGTGGGTTATGACCATACTCATTATGAGATGTATGGGCCACAGCAGGTGACTTCAGCGAGGCATGGAGGCAGATGTGATTTAGATGAAAGAATGTATTGAAAATAATGATACGAGTTCATGAAATTTCCAAGAAGAAAATCTAACCCTTTCCTAGATTACTTTTATGAAAAGGTTAGAAATGAAAAGGTTTTAAGTTACCCAGTCCCTTTGTCTAATTTTTTTTCCCTAGAGTTTATTGTTTAGTAACTTGTCTTGTTTCATTGCACATGTCTTAAGCAATGAAGTTGCTACAATTTCCCTTAGAGAAATATTCCATAACTTGCAATTTCTCACTTGTCAGGAATTTTTCTCACACCAGCATGCACGTTTCCTGTACTAATTTTTTCCAGTTGTGCTAGCAGTATCCTCATCTACTACTTTTAGCAAGAACAGCAATGAGAATTGTTGTCCCTATTATTATACTATTCCAGCAGCTATGGGAGGCCCCCATGTAGCAGGTGCTATATAACAAAGGTTCCTCTTCCAAAGTGGTAAAAGTCTAAGCATTTCTTTCAGAAGTAAATTAATATTTTGGCAATCTCATGAGAATTCATTTCACATGAAACTTTTCCTCTGTTTTCAGTGACACGTAAATGCAGCAAATGTTTGTATTTTGAAGTGCAAAAGTAATTTCTTTTCAAGCTATTGATGGATTTGGGATTCAATATTCCAGAAATCTGTTGGAGTGACCTTTCCTGGATATGCTCTGTTTTATTTGCAAAGCAAAAGCAACCAGTGTCAGTTGAATCTCTCTTATGCAATCCTGGTGCTTTTCCTTCTGCGTAAAATGCAGGTTTCACTTTTTGGGTCAAGAATGAAGACCAGCTTCCCTGTCTGAGTAGTCCTTGAGCAATCTGGTATGTCTAGCACTTAATGTAAAGTGTGGAAACTAAGAAAATCAGAGTTTACCAAGCCACAACATAGATGTAAGTGGTAAGGCTGATGCTGGCAGCTGAACTTTGGTGAATATGGATGGCATCAGCCATGAAAGGAAAGATACTGAAAACGCTCAAAACAGAGCAACATAATTCCACTGTGATTTCTATTATTATAGCAATCAACTTCAATTATGAATTTTAAAAGATGAAAATTCTGAATTCTCCTTAAAATAAATGTTATAGAATACTTGTCAAATGGAATTGGAACATTCTGGTTTGCTAAAGCCAAAAACTTTTGTATTGATTTAGTATCATTTCTTTTTTTTTTTTTTTTTTGACTTGTCGCAATGTGATTTATAATGTTATATTTTATTTTAATTTCAAAACAAAAATATAAACTACTCCATATTTTTAATCTATCTCATTTAAGTATGGACATGTCTCAGTTCAAAGTTTCGCTGTCAGTGCAGTATCATTTCCCTAGAGAGGGATACTTTACTGGAAAATTTTCAAGTAGTTCTTATTAATGCATAAGCCATTCTCCTTCTTCATATACTTAATATTTCAAGATTAAGAGGAATAGAGCATGTTTGTTGTTTTCCTGAAGTAGAAATTTTGCTTAAATTGTCTGTTGCTCAAGTGTGTGATTCAGTGCCTAGAACTACACCTAATGTAGGTGATTTGTTTGCATAATTTGAACAGTTGGCCAATAACTTGGGTGTGAACTATTAAAGAAATCTATTCACTCCCTGTAAGTGCTAGAGTCATTAATCCTGACGGGTGTGTACTGTGCATTCTTTTCAAATATATGAGATGAAAAATCACAAATCCTTGAGTAATATTATACAGGAAGTTTGTTTTGACTACACTTTCCATTGTGTCATTTAATCAAAAAACTTTGTACCATGTGATGCGATTCAGAATTTAGCAAATAACTCTTAAGCAAAATTTTCAGGGGTGTTTCTTTGTCTGCCATTGTTAGTTGTTCAAAGCGTAACCCTGAACAACATGGGACAGAATCCAGAAGCTAACAACAGAAATGTAGTGGCCAGTTGCTCTGTATGCAGATTGTCAACCTGTCTTGACTAAGAATATTTACTGTACTTTTTGCATTAAACCTTTATAAGGTTAGGGCTTTAGAAATCCGTATATCAATATTATAGCAAAAGTCTAATATAATTTTTTTTTCAGATACACTATTTTGAAAGACAACTGTGGAATCACAGGAAAGAGTAACTACTTATCAAACCTGCATCCCTCTAGATGAATGGCAGAGACTGCAAAGTAGAGCCATTAAGGCTGACAAAAGGGAAATGATTGTCAGAAAGATGTGATATTATCCTAACATTAAACACTGCCAGTCATGGGAAAAAATCTAGTCAGTTCAGTCTGACTTTGATCACTGCATCTCTACAGAGGGCCTACCCCTGCCCTGCATGCAGAGTACAAGCCTGACTCGACACCTTCAAAGAGACCCTTATGTAGGATGGGGCTTCCACTGCTGGGTTGCAATCACCTTCTGAATTACCTTACCCTAAGAGCATTCATTTGAAATAGTATGATTAGAAGAAAAGTTGCTGCAGGAATACTGGGTTTCCTGGATTTCCCTTAGGGCAGATTTTTAAGACGAAACTGTGAAGTAGTAAAAGGAAATCAAGTAGTAAAAGGTTATGGAAATTTACACTGTCAAAAATAAATCAGTTTCAAAATACCTTACTAGTTCTTTTACTCAAAGATGTGAGTCCTCTTCTAGATCTCTTTGTCTGGGTAGCACATGCTTTGTAGAGTTTCAGCTGGACTAGATTAATGTGAATGGAAATGGAGTGCAAATTCTCATCTTATTCAGCAGAATGCTCACGTTTGTTTAACCCCAAACACCTTATTCTCTCTAATTCAAATCTTAAAGCATGAAAGATCAACTAATCCTTTCATGACTGACTGTTGCTAATAATATTGCAAAACAGGCATCTTTCATGTCATGTACATAGCATTTATCCCTGATATATACCAGTGACTTTCAGTGAAAAGCTCGGTTTTTTTGATGCTCTGCTACCTCATGAAACCAAAATGTGAGAGAGCGTGGTACATGGCAATATTAAACATTCACCTGCACTGCATTGCAATGTCAAATAGATATCAGGATTTTTGCAGCCAAAAATCATAAGAAAACAGAGAATGTTTAAATTTGCAAGTAATGTGGAAAGCACAAATCAGTAACTTTAATGTAAGAAAAAAACAGGGAAGATACAGTGAAACCCAGAGAAAAACAAAGCCACAAACAAGAAGGTCAGAAGAAATAATTAAATTGCATGTGTGACCTCTTTTCCAGCATGTGTTGGAAAGAGTAAACTGTGGGTACTAGAGAAAACGTTAACCAGGTACTAACTGAACAAACCATAAAGAAATTAGGAAAATTCATGGGAGCTGAAATGTATCAATGACTTGAAAAGGAAACTGTCAACACATCTAAGAAACCAATAAGAGAGATCAGAAGTCTCATAAAAAGACACAGAGAGATAACATTCAGAGCAGGAAAAGGTGATGTGCTACAAAGACGGCCCAAGAGGAGGACAGTAATCAAAAACCCAAAGAAGTCACAGGTTATCCCAAAATCACCAAGGCTCTAAATGCAGTCTTGAGTTCAAGTCCTCTCTAGACATATGACACGGAGCCAGACAGGATTGTTGACATATACCACTCACAAAGCTGAGGGAAACTTCATCCCAGAGCAGAAGCCTGTCTTTGAGGCTAAATTTCTTCTTAGCTCTGTCTCCAGAAAAAGACAAGAGTGTTCCAGTTTCAGTCTTTCCTTCACTGCATGGATGTCCAGAACAATATCAGTAGTGGTGCACCCAAGGAGAAATCAGTTGCCTGTACTATGCTAATTTTAATCAGTCCTTTATTCATTCTGTGATCACATGACGAGTAAGTGAAATCTTGTTTACAATTTTGGATTTGTGGCTTCATGCAGTGAAATTCATGCAGCTGTATTAGGATTCCTAAAATGCAAATGCCTGTCTCAATAGTTGGGAACACAGACTCCTTTTTGACCAGGGAGAGAAATAAGCAATTCTAAGAAATCATTCATTTCATCTACTTTAGACATCTCTTGAAGAGACAAAACATACCCTACATGTGTTAACGATGCTCAATTAACGACAAACAGAGCTGCAGGTGACTACCTCAGATGGAGCTCACTGTCCCACAGGTGTCTCTTACTTTGAAGGGAAGTAGCTTAGATCACAGAACAGCACCAGCATCATGTCATTTAAGTGGATTTTCTAACAAACACCACTTCATTACAAGAAAATTAAAAGTGAGGTAACTTGAGGGGCAATTAAATTTCATCCCAAGTACTAAAAAATTGGAAGGGGGAGTACAACTTCACTGAATTCATTGACTAAGAGCTGGAAAAGCTCTTTGTAAGTCTATGTGTTACGGATGGTTTATCAAGTTGATATCAATTATGAAAATGTTGTTCTTCAGATATAATCACTGTTTTTCACAAAGAAACAGAGATCAGAAAATATTTGAATGTAAAAAAGGAGGCAAAACTGCAAGGACAGAAATCCTGGCCCAAGCAGTGCAGCGCTAATGGGTGAGGGTATGCAGCCCACGCCAGGTGGTTGACAAGGGGCCAGAATATGCCCAGGGTCCATCTTAAGTATGTTAACATTTCCAATGCAATTTTCAGCTTTCATTGACCTGTGTGTCATCCTGAAGCATTTATTTCACTCCCCTAAGTGCCTTCCCTCTGCTTGCCAGTCCTCACAGGAGGAAATTTAGGAAGCAGTACAGTATTTTGTATGATCACATATTGGGACAAGCAAGGTCCACGTTTTAATCCTCTCCCCCTCTTTCCACTCTTCTCTTAAAAGGAAAAAAGAAACAAAGAGGGAAAGAAGAATGGGGGAGGGGAGGAGGGGGAAGGGGGAGAAAGCCTTAATGCCAGAAAGTCTTTTTGAAGTGTTTGCTCTCTTGATTAAGAGTTCTCAGTTTGGCAAGACCTAAATCAGGATACATCAAAGAGAGTTCAAAATAAAGAGCAGCTGAATGAAAATGTATGAGATGACAGAAGGAATAAACAATAATAACTGTGCATACGTTTAAGTCATCTGAAAGTGATTGCAGCAATGTGCAAAATATCCGGAAATAGACATTAAAATGGCATCTTAATTCCCTAAGGGAAAAAAATCTGCTTAAATCTTAAATAAATCCTGTTTAAACCAAATTGCATCCATTCTCCCCTTTGCATTATGACTTCAGGAGTTTTCTCATCTCCTCTGTTTGGTTATATATAATGTGGAAACCACTACTATTCTTGCTCAGATTTTCTGCCACGGTAGTGGGTTTATGAAGGTAAATATACTGGCAACATAGCCAAAACAACAACCTCCCCACCAGTTACAACATGCATGGAGGGGATGAAGAAGACAGGTCTTATATATGCCTTCTGTTTATTGGCATTTATTTCCCCCTGGTTGAATTATTTTATTATTTTTTTTTCATTAGAAGGTTGTGTAGAGAGTGTGATTAAAGGTATGAACAAAATGATTCACACTTCACTACATGATGGCTTGAGGGTTGAAGAAAAGGCCAACAGAAACAGATGAAAAGGCAAATACAGGACAAAACCCAGGAAGATAATAGACAGCAGAAGGCAACACTAGATTAATAACACGACGGCATGAGTTTTGGTTTCAATTTTTCAAATAGTCCCCATTCTGTTACCTATGGAAATAATCTAAAACAATCTAACAACAAGGCATCTCCAACAACATTACCACAGATTTTGACTGAAGTTCAAATTTCCGCTTTAAAATAGCCCTGTATCTTATTTATTCCATTTATTTTCTTTCAGTTGAAAACCTTGACAATTTGAAAGAGTACAACTCTTAACAAAAATATTCCCAATGGATGTTATTAAAAGTGAGCTAGCTCTCTGCAGTACTGTGACTTTGCACTGCCTGCATTTCCATTGTGACATTGTAAACACTTTTGAACAGCACCACCATAGCTGTATTTTAACAAGGTGACAGAATAATGGCCTTTTCTCTGCTGAATTTTTTCAAGCATTCAAACTTTTGGAACCTTTGCAGTAAATGGTTTATAGCTAACAAGTGGAGATTAATTTTTGGCTCCGTATTATCTGACAGGCTATCATTATCAGTCACTAATGTCTTTCATGAAATGGATAAAAGGTCCAGGATATCACTCATGTGGCTCTTTTAAAATGCCCTGAGGTTTTCTGTTTTGGTTTGGTTTTGTTTTATCTCCATCTGAGTGTGACAAAATGTGGCAGACAGGAGGGCACCGCAGAATACTTCTGAATCAGTTCACATATGTTGAACACAAGGTGTTTAAAGATAAGGCTGTGGAAATCAATGCATATATAGAAGCTTTTGCCTTTCTCTGTGCCAGATAGTGTAGCACATTCACTAGTGCTGCAGCTCTACACAGGCAAACAAGTGCAGATTATTTGATCTTGTATTAACATTGCTGTAGTTCATAAGGAAGCATACTGGCTATATTTGAAAACAAGATGAGGATTTTCATATGAGGGCCAGTTTTCGGTTTTGCATTCAAACAAGCAAAAGGGAGTTATAAGTAAGTGGAATATAGCACTGTCTGTATTTAGTGTATGATGCTTGATAACGTACTACATGCCTCCAAGCTAAAATATAGCCTCCTTATCTCCTCATCTAGTCTCAAAACAATGGGAAGCCTGTGAGGCAACGGATGGGGCTCTATAGGCTGGCTGAAATTAGATCTTATCTCATATTCTCTCGTCTCTTACTCTCATGTACTTCTAACAATTTTTATAAAATTAAGATGGGATCGGGTATCCATTGCCTCTAGTTATAAATCATCTCTTTTTGCTTACTCTATTCTGTCATCTCCCATCCAAGGCAAAATAATTGGTGGCCTGAGACCAGCTGAAAAAGTGAAGGGTCCTATTAAGTAGCCAGCTAATCCCTTTTCTCATCTTTCTGCATACCCACTAGAGACAAACCTAACGATCAATTGTAGGCTAATGGGTTCTGCTTTTATTTGTTTTCTATTGCTAGTAGATTAGATTGCCCACTATAGTATGAAAGTGCTCCTGATGCATAGCCTTGTTGATGGCCAGGCATGTGTACCCCAGCAGACCAAGAATACGGCCAGTGAAGAATCATCTACACTGGCAAATAACGTAATGGCCAAAGCAACTGCAATTCTGTTAAAGCACTACTGGTTCCTACCTGTGAATCTAGTCAGCCATGACCAATAACTGGAACACCTTGGCACTAATCTTCTGCTTAGACTGTCATTCATCTGCAAAGTCCTGCAAAGTCCTGCTTCTACTTGCCATGTTCACATACATGCTCTTAACCTACCTGAGTTATGCAAAGCTCCTTTTCCAGTTTATCCTCCCTCCATGCAGCCTTCCCATTCTCCCTGCTCTGCAATGCAGCCAGAGCCTCCCAGGAGCATCCCAACACCTCTGGGATTAGTGTTTCTCCAGAGAATTTCTGCTTCTTCCATTCCCTGCCAACGGTGGGGATGTGTCTGACTCATCCTGGTCTGCCAGGTCAAAGCTTATCCAGGAGAAGATAGTTGAAAAAAACAGTTTCTTGTTTAAATAACTTATCACAATACTTAAGAAAACAGACTCATTACTCTCCTTTCCAAAGCTGATCATAGAGTTCCTACTGCAATGAAACTGCAATAGCCTAATGTTTGCCAATTACCTGTTTGCCCTAAAAACATTTCACACATGGCTGTGCTCTCTTCACCTCAGTTCCATCCTCCCCTGTCCTTCTCACTGCTTTCTCCCTACTCAGTGCAGTCTCTTGTCCTTAGTGTCCTCAGAATGTCCTTCTCGCTAGTTTATCACACTTCCTAAGCAAACCTCAGCCTCTCTGACAGGAAAAAAACCTGAACCTAAAAACCCTCTGCAATCCCATTGCAACACAGGGATCTCATCCTCCATTCATGGCCATTCTGGTGTTATTATGAGAAGAAGGTGCCCCTTCTTGATCTGTCTGCCAACTCATGTGGGGTCATGGCTGAAGAGGAACGTACTTCTGGGAGAGGACTGTCATGTGCCTGGCTAAGCCACTGTAACTACAGCAGCACAATCAACCTACTGTAGCTGTGCTGGGAGTTTCACCAGTTTCAACAAGCTCTTACTTCAGGGCATGGACTGTCTACTCTGTACAGCAGCTAGCACAGAGGAGCCCTCAGGCATTGTAGGAGAAAAAAATAATTGGTATGGGTAATTCCTTTAGATATATCAGTATGGGGCATTAAAAACACCTTTCTAGGTTTCTGAAAGTCTAAAAGGAGACAATTATTTAACAAAAAGAAGTTTGCCTCTGGCTCAACCTGTAAATACAACAACTTCCATATTATTCTGTTAAAGAGAAAGATCTGTTTTTGCAAGATATGTGTGTATGTTTATGACTAGTTTTATGGCTAGGCACATTTATAAAGCTAAAAATGGGTTAATGTCTCTTCAGCATCAGTATCCATAACTTGTGATACATATACACTTAAAAACCGTATTAATATTCTCAGCACTGCAGCCAAACTTAAAGGTGTTTATGATAAATATTAGTTTCCATTGGCTAAGATTTAATGAATGGATTCAAATACTGGGAGAGAAATAAGTATATAGTTTTTTGAAACTGGAAAAGTATTTTGGAAACATTCTCATACCACTATAGTAGTCCCAAAATGTATCTGGTAGGATGCCAAGATATGAACAGTGTTACTGAATATAAAGTAATCATGAAGGTTAGGCTTGTAGGACTGAGAATGCTTATGGAAGAAAAAAAATGAGCTTTTCAAGTTTGTATTCCATCAGAAAGAATTTTTTTCCCAAAGAATTGTAATTCTGAGTGTCAAGAGACCAACATTATGTGTAAAGAAGAACCCATCAAGTACAGTCTATGCAGCTGTGCATACTAAATAAAAAAAAACTGGATGAATGACCGTACACATAGCTAGTAAGTCTCACTGGACTCATCACGATGTTCCTATTTGTAATAGTAAATCAAATTCTTTGTCCAAAAAGAGTCACCACTTACTGCTAAATGGAGTCATAGGATTGTTTCTTAGCCACATGGTATTGACTTCTGTTCACTAAATGGCTGACCTACATTTGTGAGACACGCCTGGGAAAATCACTGCACTTCAAATTCCACAATGAAAATCAACGAGAAAGCATTTTAAGAAGAGAGTGTGAAAGAGCAAGCTAATTCATGAAGAAATGTAAGACACTTGAGATAATTTTTGCCAAGTTCTACATCAAAAGAAAAATGCCTTGTATTTGATTAAATGGTTGTAGGCGTCAAATTTTTAAGCTGTTGAATTCTCCTTCTCCCTATTTACAGAAATAGAGGGGGAGATTTGTCAGTTCTTCAATATTTTACATTCAGTTTTCTCTTCTTAAATAATCATCTCACCAGCCACCTTTCTCTTGGATTTTACAGCCTCCTTTCCTCCCGTTTCTAACAAATGACCCATGAGATACTTCTTTTTGTATGTATATATATGTATATTTGTATGATACTTCTTTTTTCTATGACCCCATACTTCTTTTTCCTAGGACTTGCACCGTGACATTACTCTAACATACCTCAAGGCTGTCTTCACATCATCAGCTTTGTACAGAGACTTGCTGGAGTGCAGTGATGATCTTGTACCTGAAATATATTTTTAAATCTTCAGGTAAACAGCAATTTTGTCATTGAAACAGGTTTTCCTTTGTGCAATATGGTTTCTCTACCAAAAGCAGGTCAAAATACTTTGCAGCTATACATTATTGCAGACATACTTCACTAGACTCTCATACTCCTTATAATCTACAAATTAATATTTTCATACCCTTGTTTCAGTTCCTTGAATCAGTTAGTCCCCAAGAAGTGCAGGTCCTCCACACATGGCTTTAGTTCCTTGGCCAGAATCTCTTCCTGATGATTTAGCAGATTTCTTTTCTGAAGAACATATAACAAGAATTGAAAACATTTTAAGTCAGATGCACAGCTTTAAAACAGACCCCAAATTGCAATTTTTCTATACAACTAACCACTGAGAGTAAAATAATCTATAATCTCTCACTTTGGAGAACTACCTGCTATAAGAAATCTCCTAAACTAATTAGATTACTGTAAGAAAGTTTATTTTGCTTTAAAATATTTATGAATATATGCAGATGATAGATGTGCTCATTTTATGTGCTGTGAAACAAAGAGGGGTCTAAGAAGTTGCAAATGCAAAATTGAAGTCTGAAATAACTGGAATACCAGTTGGAAGTACAATTCAAAGCATAACGTTGTTACACAACAGATAATCAGAAGCCAGGAGATGTCAAGATGGAAACCTGTCCATTAAACATGACAATTAGGTAGATATATCTTTGGAAGTGCAACAAATTGAAAGTGGAATGTCTATGTTTAATAAACATAGCATTGAGTTAGAATTCAAAAATTTAATTCCTAAATTATAGTTGTAGAATGCATTAAAAAGTAGCAATCAGTGTGCTAACCCATGTATGGGAAACAATTTCGGTAGTCTGAGGCCAATATTTTTCTCCCTAACTACAAAAGATTTCTGGAGTCAAGGGAAAAAAACTCAAAAAACCCACCCTGCCTGTAGGTAGGTCTACAGAAGGAAGAAAACAGGGACTGGTTGGTGATTCACAAAGAAGGGAGCTAAATTTGAAAATTCTCTAGGTGTTTATCAATAGCAAACATACAGGCAGATGCGTAGAGAATACCAGACTGAGGCATCAGGCCAATGAGACACATTTTGCTAACTTCATGCAGCATACTGTAAACCACAAGTTTATTCTGCTGTTCCCAGATTAAATACTTAGACTGCCATATTGTATGTTTACCAAAATAACAGAAACAATTAGTAAGATATATACCAGAGCATCTTAGGAATTCAGTAGTGCTATAGGAGCTGGGAATACGCAGTGCTCTTTTAAAAACCTATAATTTGATATTTGCCATTGTACACAATGGCTTCCCCTTGCCATCTATTATTGTGGTACTCCCTCTTATTGACTCCCATTGTTTCTGATTCACACAGCACTTCATTTCCTGGAAGACACCTCTCTTTTTGCTTTTTGAACATCTTTTTCAGTCTGACAACATTCTGCACCTGCTCCCCACCTCTGGCATCATATAAGTGTTCCCTTGAAAGGCTCTGTTTACTTCAGTAACCCATTCCTTCTTCCACTGAGGTGCTTCCACTCTTTTTGAAACATCCCCCAAAGCGGTGCACTGCAAAATGAAATGTTCCCAATGAGATTTCAAAGCCATTTTAAGTATATCCAAATATAATGCCACTTTTTTTTTCGTTTTAAAGTCTGTATTCAAACCAAGAAACCTCCGCTTCTTAGTTATTTGTAAGCACAGTTTGTTTCTAAGTGTGTTACTGTGAATCTGCATGCTGTTCCACCTCTATTTGCTAATCCTAGTCTGTGTCAACCGCTTAAAATGGGAAAATTTGCTTGAACTGAAATTGAAATTGCTTATGTTCATACATATTTATAGATTTATTCCCATGAATTACAAGTAGAATGAGAAGAAACTTTAACAAATATAAATAAAGCTGCTTCTTCCTTCTTTCCAATAGTCCTAGAGAGCACTGCTGGTAGGATTTTGAATGCCATTTATGCTGAGCTCTCAAGCCTTTCCCCAATACTTCCATTCTCACTTCCACATTTTGAAGGACTCTGTAATCTTGTCCTATCCCTTTCAAAAGCTTTCTTCTGCTAGGGGATTTCCTTTTTTGCATGGTGAATGTCACTGAAGTCCTGTAAAAAAATATCTGTGGGTATTTTTTAAAAGCAAATTAATTTTAGGGAACTAAGAGAAAAGTGTTCTAGCTTTACATCTTGATCATTTATATTGAACTGTGTAAGTTTACATGAAGTTACAAGTGATTCACCTTCTTGCATATGCTAATTTGCATTATCTTTAAGAAAAAATTTAAAATCACTCCATTATACATACACAGTAAATACTTGCTGTATACTTTATACTTGGATATAGTAGCAAGTGAAGTCCAGTGTTCCACTGTGTGGAAATTTTGCCATTTGTCTCATTGCTCCCACCCCCATCCAAGTGGCACATGTATGTATATACATGTATGTACATACATGTATGTACATATATTATACGTCTACATGGAAACACTGAAAACTGTATTGTGCAATTTATTCAGAACAGCTTCACACAGATTACAGGCCAGATGCACAATGCTCTCAACATAATCTCAGAAACAGAATTTTTCTTGCTGTTTCATTTTCTTGAAAGTCTATAGGCAGAAAATCCAGCAAAGAATGTGATAATGGAAGATAAAAGTAAGATTGGTTTCCACTAAAAGATAGTTCCTATCATAAATAGCTCTGTTAACCACTTTGAGCACCACTGAAATTTTTAAATAACTTATAATGGAGACCATACACTGTAAAAAGACTATACACATCTAAGCAATTGACTTCTTAACTGCATATAACACTAATGAAAGCCAATCAGGCATTCACCCATTTTCTGATAATTAGCAGCTGTTATCTGACAGACGCCATTTCCTACACATGCTTTTGCTCGGGGTTAGTACAAGAGAAGTTTGCTGAAGGCAGGACTATTTTTGGCCCAGCAGCACTTGTGTTGCTATGTGCTCTCAGATTACTGGGCAGATAGGCACACAATGAAGTCAAACAGCTGATCTGCAAAACTGAGAACACTGTGCGGTTTCCTCCATGGCTGCTTGTTTGTGTATAAATATGCACATGTGCACAAACTACGGGTAATGAAAGGTTATTTTGTTCTCGATACGCCTGTCAAAGAAAAAGGCCACATCCTGCATCCTGTTAAAACCCTCTGTTAAAAGGCAGTCAGAATCCCTTAACAAGCTCTGTGAAATCACTCTGTGAAGTCGTGCCTGTGACAGTTTGTACCTTCTGTTTCACTGAGTAATTTAAAGTTGATCTTAGTTGAGATAGAAGGAGCATGTGCCAGTGCTGCTGCAAACATTGCTTCTTTCAGTGGGTTGATAATGGTAATGTCGAGAGCCTTTGATCACAGCAAAGCTTGTGATGGCTGCAAATACACTATCACTTTCAGTTCAGGTCAGATGGACGATTCTTCCAAAGTCATGGGTAAATTCTAGCTGCTACCTTCTGGATAAGGCTGAACTCAACACCTTTCACATCTCTTCTCTTTCGCTTCAGCCACCGTACTGGGTGCCTGGTGAAACGTAAGCCAAGCTGTCTCTGCAGGTTAGTTAGAAGAAGCACCCAAACTTGAGACCGCATATTTTATTAATGAGTACAGCATCCCCTTAGGCAGTGAAACTCACCAATAAGCATGATGGGGTCTTTGGAGGTGTCGTTGATACGTGGGTTCCACTGATACATAGTTCTGTGGCTTTTACCACAGTAGGCAGTGTAAGAATCTCCATAAACAGTATACACAGAAACGACAAAAATACCCTGTATTAGATGTTGATATAGGTTAGTTTTCTCGACCACATGCCTGCCTTGTGATTAATTTGCTTCTTTAGTTATACACCACAAACACGGATAAAAGTTCTACATCCTGTCTCAGATAAAGCCACAGTTGTAGAAATTAAATGTTTCTCTCTGTGTTTTCACTTAACAGAAGGATCCTATGGGAGCAGGTGCCTCTGGTCTCCATACTACATTCCCCAAAGCCACTTCTGCAGAGAGGGCAGAGAAACCAGGTGAATCGCTGTTTGTTGGGAACACAGCCTTCGGTGCCCTCACACAAGTGGGGCTGATGGAGACAATCAACTCCTGTTTGCCCTTTCCTGTTCTGCTGGGATATTTGAGGCAGCACAGGGCACTGATAAGATTGTTTTGCATTCTACTAGAGGTAGCTTTTTATAGTGTGTGGGTGAAGGCAAGTTGTGTGAAGACATCTCAGGAGGGCATCTGGAGGACTCCAAACCCAGCCAAAGTCTGTCCCACTGCATACGAGGGGATGACCCACCAGTGTCCACCTGTCTCCTGTAGCCACTTTCCCAGTAGGAGCCTGCTGGGCACTGGCAAGCAGCCACACTGAGGAACAATTATGATGTCAAATATCTGGTACCCCACCTACCATATCCTGCCCTCATGAGAAAATAGAGATTTACCCTCCAGGCACAGGGATGGGAAAGTGTGGAAATCTGCTCCGCTTCTCTCATGATGACAAAGATTCTTCAGTCTGGTACACTATGCTCTTTCCAAAAAAATGTTAGAGGATTGAATACACATATGATTGAAAACACATATGATTCCACTTTCTCTGTAACTCCTTTGGGATGAGAATGCATATGCATTTCTCCTCTGGATTAGACCATCCTATTTTGTAATTTTTCTAATTCACTTTGAGCTTTGTGAAGGATTTTTAAGACTTTTTTTTTCCCCCAAAGATCTTATTTCAGAATAGACATTCAATGATAAACATTGGTCCTGCTGCAACACAGTGTTTCAATTTTTCTTCCTGCAGATTAATGAGGCCAAGTAAAATCAGGGAAAGAACACAAGTTTCAGGTTCCTTCTTCCAATGAATCTAAACCAAGCAATGACTTGTGACAAGTCAGTGAAGCCCTTCAGGTTATAACTGAAGTCACTGTAGCACAAGAGTCCCCTGAAGACATCCTTTACCAAAGAAGATGAGTGGGTGCTGCAGAGAGGAGGTGTCTCTACTCTTCATGTCAGAAGCATGTAACTTGGTTTTTGGTAGTATTGGGATATTAGTTCTCTGAATGGGATATGTCTCATATATCAGTTAAGATTGGAAATTATTTTATTAAGGTGGGAAAGGGAAAATTCCAGCTTTGAAAATCTTCATTATTCAAACATATCTTTTGGGCATATTAAAAAAAAAAGTCTTAGTTCAGACTTGAAACAGGAGGGAAAATCCCTGAGAAGACAGAAAAGGAGAACCTGACATTTACTTAGGACTCTACAACTGAGCTAATTCTCAGGAAAATGCTATTCAAGTTGGAGAGCCATAGGGTTCAGCACCAGTTCCAGAAAATTACCGAGAGCAGTTGCATGGCCTATATTTGTCTGCAAGTCCCTAACTTCAGGCATCTTTTGGAAATTTGCTAATAAACCCCTGCAACTTCCTTTTTTCTTTTCCTCCCCCCACCCTTTCTAGAGGGTGCTGTTCATAGAAGTCAACAACTGAAGACAGCAATTCCACCCTACAAAAAACACTTTTGCTTTCTGCAGTGTTAAACAAGCCCAGTGGGAGAAAACAATTATCAGGAACTTGCTACTTCAGTAAGCAAATGTCTGTCAGTAGAAAAAATGAAAATATTATAGAGTAGAAAACAGATCACCAAAAGCAGATGAGCCTGAGGGAGAAAAATATCACTTTGATCTAATACACTCTTTAATGTCAGCCATTTCCAAGTGTGAAGAAAGACTTTGGTCTCTGACCATCTTTCAGTTAAAGATACAGGAATACAATCTACTCAGGTATGTGCTAAGTAAAGACAACACTTAGGTTAAAAACAAAAAAATCCCAAAGAGAAGAGATATATATATTTTATGTTGATGACTGCATTCCATATACATTTTTTCATTTGTTGGTTTTAGGAAAATAGCTATGGGCTAGAAAAATTGTCCTGATAGCATGAATTTCACAGTTGTTGGAAACATATGAAGAATTTTGATGTAATGTAAGAAATTCTGGGTGACTTTGAGGAATGAAGTAGAACAAATGGAAAGCAATTTAGCAATAGAAACTGTGGCTTTGGTGTGGCTTTGGAGCAATCACCAGCTACCCAAATACCAGCACTGTCTTCTGGCCATAATGAGGCAAACAAAGCTGTAGGAAGCATCAGGCAAAATGATGAGCAGTGGGGAAAAGCAACCCACCTGGCATCACTGTATGAAAAGGATTACATGATATGGTTGCCTGCAATAGCAGGGACTTGTGTTCCAGGAGGCCTGGACGTGTTTGTGGAAATCAAAGCAAAAACAAGATCAAGAAGACAAGTGCTACTTAAGTTACTGAAAATAACCTTGCAGTAATATGTGAATTATTATGTTTACAGTAGCCTGAAGACTATTATTTGTTCAGCTTTTTCATGAAATCAGGAAGCAAGAGCTCAGAAAGTCTTCTTTTTTATCTGTACACAGCAGCTTTGCTTCATTTTCTGTAATCATTGAGAAGCTTTACCAGAGATGGAATAGAAGGTTTAGAAACCAGGATGGGGGGAAAGATATTTCCTTGCTTTGTTGATAACTGGATAAAGCAAAAAAAAAATAAAAAAAAATAGGGTACTTGTGAGATAGTGTGGTAAAAGGATCACTGGCAGGCCTGAAATTATCTAGAAGCAGTGGGCACTGGCAAGGCAAACATAACTCCTTTATCGCAAAGCTGTGCACGATCCAGTGATAAGTCAATGTTATCGCAGCAGGTCTGCGTGGCATCTGCTGCAGAGGGGTCTACCACTCCTCAGAGTAAAAGTGCTGCCTGGCAATATACAGCCAAGTCCTGTGACATATCCACAAAAGGGATATAGCAATTACCTTAATGGAAAGGCAACAGTCTGCATACATGATTGAACTTTCATGTTATCTGTACAAAGGGCCTGGGGAGTGTGAAATGACTCACGGGTAGCTTCTTTTTTAGAAGGCTGCTGAATAAGTTATTAGACAGGCAACTACCCTCGAGCCAGTATATCGGGCTCAGGGAATAGGTAAACACAGAAAGAAAGAATGAAGAAATAAAGTGTGCGTGAGAGAGCGGTTGCTTGTACAATACTATCCTGCTCCCAGCCACATACACAAATTTCTTCCTGTAGTAACAGACTGAGGGCTGTACTGAACTTTAAAGGCCTTCATTAGTTGCCAAGTTATGCTGAGACCAACCACAGTGCAGCTATTCAATAAAGATATTTCATTATTTTGTTACTAGACTGCTTAGCATCTCAGTACCAGAAAGAAACAAAAAGCCCCAAAGCCCAAGCACAAATTAGAGCTGTTAATCTTTAAATACAGCTGATCTCTCTGAATATTCTGGGCCTGATACTACTAGAGATTGGTACTTAGAAGAGTCACTCTTGTATAAATGAGAATTGTTTGATTGTTTTCTTTAAATGAGCATTTTTTTTCATAACCATATCAAGCTCAGCCACATGGAATTAGCTGGCATTTGTTAATTCTCAAGGATTTGCCTCTCCTAGCAAAGATATTCCTGCCCAAGGTTACTGACATAGCCAGCTATGCAGCCATTCAAAAGTACAAAAGGGTTTGTGTAGGGAAAGGGGAGATGATGGTGCACTGAAGTGCCTGTGGGCAGCTGGGAGGTTACATCCATCTAAAATGACTATGATTGCAGCATAAAGAGATCTTTTCTTCAGCAGTTTTATTCAAGCTGCAAAACAGAATGGGATACTCAATGATTTATTTTAAATGAAATAGTATGACTCATGCTTGCGCCATATCAGAACTGGTTTGATTTAGATGTGGTCATCCTCCCGTGTATACCTGTATACCTACTCCGTGTATACCTACTGTGTATACCTGTCTACCTACTCCAGGAAAAGCAGCAACAGCATAAGGGAGATTATTATTTCTCCATTCCACCATTTCCTGTCAGTCTCCATCAACATGAAAACAAAATTGTCATACAGCATAAATAAGGTAATATGAAAGTGGTGCTTTCAACATGCAGGAAGAATTTGATATGACCATATTTGCAGTTGTCAGTTAATGGCTACCTGACAGAGAAAAACACACAGATTTCTTTATCCCTCCCTCCAAAGCTCTTCTCTCCAATATTTGTTTGACTGAAGTCTCAGCAAGTTATAAACACCATCTCAGAGCTGGTTTTAATTACTGCCTAAGAACATGACTGCAAAAGTTGGAATAATTTTAAATTTTTTGTTTCCAAGCTTATTTGTGGTGTGAAAGGGAGATAGGGTATGAAATTGCCATCTGATTGAATTTCACCATAAGAAAGTTTGCTAGGCTGTTCAAATAATAAAAAATGCTTCACTTAATTCCCTATGCACAGTATGAGTCCCATCTGTAACTCTAACATGGGATATAGACATGCAAATATTTTCCTGGGTAGATTCAAGCTAAATGTATTTATCTACCAACCCCTTAGTCAGAGCAGGTCCACAGCTGAATGCTCTGGTCTTCACATTGCTTTTTGGAGTGAAACAAGAATCAGGTTACTCTAAAAGGAAAGTAAGAGAGCCTGGGAAACAATATGAAGTGATGCAAAAGAATGTACCTCAGTGATAAAATCTATTCATAGTAATTATATTCAGTAGTAACTTCTATTGTCCCTCACGGGTCCATACTGGGACCAATACTATTTAATATGTTCATCAACAACCTAGAGAGTGGGCTTGAGTGCACCTTCAGCAAGTTTGCAGATGACACCAAGCTGAGTGGTGCAATTGGAGGAAAGGGGTGCCATCCAGAAGAACATTGACAGGCTTGAGGAGTAGGCCTGTGTGAACCTCATAAGGTTCAACAAGGCCAAGAGAAAGGTCCTGCACATAGGTCAAGGAATCTCCCTAGGGGATGGAGGATGAAGGGAATTCACTAGGATTACTAGTGAAATTAAGTTCAACTGTTTACCTAGCCATGCCTGAACAAGACTTTTACTCATTATATTTAATTTAATACATTTATTCATTTTCATATTAGAAATGCAGCTAGTGTCAGCATGAACTGAAGAGGTTTGATTTAAAAAGAAAACAAACAGAACCCTTACGCAGTATCTCAATCTAATCCCTATTCCTACTGAAACTTCTTTCTTCGTACATCAAAATATTTTTTTTTTAATTCTTTTAGCCCCTTCCACTTTTTATCAATAATATCCAGGCAGATATCCAGAAGGCTATTGCTGCAGAACTTTCTGCTGAGATCATATTAGGAAGCAACGGGAGTGTCACAGAGGAATATGTTCTCATATTGTCAGTATCACCTTTCTCCTTTTAATTTCCTCTCTATTTGTATGGGAGGAAGGGGAGAGTCCAGAATCCAGTGTCTAAAAGACTTACTAGATTATCTTCCTGTCATTCTTTGCTAATATAAGATGCTTCTCTGCATGGCATCAGCTAGTGTTTTGCCAAGTCATCAAAGTCCCAAACAGACAAACATGCTTCCCAGGAAGACTCATATCTCACTATTGCAAAGGCTTGTTTCATGTTTAGCCAAAATAGAGTTTTTAAAGGCCTTCCGTATAGATCTATCAAAACCTAACACCCAAATAACTTTCCTTCCTTGAAATTTAACAGCCTTCAGCTATACACAGATTTTTGTAAGAAGGCAGTTTTTTCTGTAAGCATCGTCAGTAATTGTTACATCATGTAGTTAATCCAGAAATCCAGTAAAATTCAGCCCCAAAATTTCATAATCCTTGAAGATAACTACAAAATCCCTAAAGAACACAAATATACAAGCAAACTTAGCTCTTGGGGTTTTTATAAACTTCAGCTAGAGTACTTATCAGCTTCACAGGAGTGAAGGGTTGTGAGAGCTTGCATTTCTGCAGACCTTTGAAGATAAAAGAATTGAAAGTTGCTTTATATATATGTGTGTGTGTGTGTGTTGGCTCGGTAGATGAACAGTGGACAAGAGCCTCTACGGCTAAGAAGCCACTATCTGAACTTATAATGCAATAGCTGTTCATTACACAAGACAGGATTTCAGCAATATCCACTGGGAATTCTTTTTTTGTAGGTGTTCCAATTTGAGTGTGTATATGACATGTATAAAGGCACACACACACACACGTATACACATGTATTGACATTTCCTACTGCTTATTTTCCAAGTCTATCATTCCGAAGAAAAGCAATACTAAAATGGAGCTAATGTTGTGAGCCTCTGCAATTTACTAATTACTGAACAATATTCCAAGAATTCTTTAATTATATTCAAATATTTCTTTTAAATTGATAAATTCAAATTTTAATTCAACACAAAACATGACAAGACATTGAAAGATGGAATTACAACATAAACAGCTTATATTTTTTAAGCATATTCTTTCTCATATAACTAGAGGGGAGTTATCAGTAGAGTTAGATTTAGTACTACTAACTCTATATTCCTCCATCATTACCATAATGATAATAATAATCTAGACCTTGAAGTGTTGTTTCCCTGTTTGCTTTCTAGAATCTTCCTACTAATCCTGACAAATATTTTGTACAGAAAACATGCCCAGGTCCTTCTTTCAAAGTTATGTTAATTCCTGTTACAATCGTATTTAGAAGATAAGTCAGTTCCTCTTTGGAAGGGTCAGTGTTCCAGAAGTTAACATTTAGCAAGGTTACTTCTCTTCAGCAGTACATGCCCAACAAATTCCTTAATACATGTCTCCTTTTATTTTCAAATCAAAACAAATAAGTTTAACGTGGTGAGTCCTGTAAAAGGAATGCATTTCTAGTATTTTGCAATTTAGAGTATGAAAGAAGAGTAAAAGCTCCTGGTTTGCATCACTCTTATACTTTTGATAGAAAATTTCCATCCATGACTCATACATGGTACAACATAAGCAATCGGCCCACATGATCACTGTGAATATTGACTTGCAGGAACCAAGGCAGTATGGGGCTTTCCAGATCACTACTGCATTGTAGGCAAGTTTTTAGAGAGATGAAGTATTATTCCTGTCAATTCACTTGCGTGAAATCATAGACGGCACAGAGACCTCAGACAGAAACACTCTAAGGGACAGAAGTTTCTGGTGACTGACACAAAGCAGTGCAATGTGCAGACAGAGTCTATGTGAATAGGGAAAGTGTAAATGTGTTAGAAAAAAAGGATGGGATAGACTGCAGCCAGTGAGTGTAGGACTGTTCAATCCCCTGGCCACAAACCACTGATGTATCAGAAACTATTACAGACAGTTGTGCCTTCTTATAAATTCCCCATTGTAACTTTCTTCCCCTTGGCACTGGGGAAGATACCCTCTGAAGTCCATAGGGCTGGCTGAAAATTTTATGGTGAAATGTATTTTCATGAGAAAACGCCAGTCCACTAAAATGAAAGGGTGCTATGCAAGGCTGTTGGCTTTGCAGACCTCTGGCAAGAGTAGGTAGGGTTGTGTCGTGGACAGGCCATTGAATGCCTGTAAGCCTCCTGATAGGACTGTCTCAGGGATCTTAGAACTTTTGGACTTTGTCATGTGCAGCTTTCCAAACTTCTGTACCAGTTCCAATGGCAACAAAACCCTGGGATCTCAATCCTTCCTGAAGGCTTGTCTTCCCCTGCTGGTGCAGGGAGCCTGGCAACCTTGAAAACCCTGACCCATGCCAAGGCTCGGAGGTCTGCCTCTCATGCTCATTGATCTTGGCTTCTAAATGATGCCAGGACTCCTAACCTCCTGCCTGTGCTATTGACTTTGCTTTTACAGCCAAGCCAAGAGCTGCAATGTTTAGCTTTCCCTCTTACTTTCGCTATGAGCTTGCTAAACCAGATGATTTGATACAGTTTCAGCTTTCCACATATAGGCATCTTTGGTTTTCATTTCAAAGTGGACCATTCATGGTCAGAAGGTCTGCACTGTGGACATGATGGCAATTTAGCTTTATCTTTCAATGTACCTCTGTCAAGCCACAAGCAGTGATATCGTTTCTTAGGGTAAAATCAGCTGTTCTGCAATATCTAATCAAACCACTTTCCTCTCTTAGGCTCTACTAGTAAAAAGATGCTTCTGACAGGAAACATTACATCTATATGGTTTTCTCTTTGTAATGATATTTTAGAGATGGGGACATTTTTTAGGTCACAATATTGCTGTCCCAGCTAACCTCAGTACACCAGCTAATCTCGATAGACATACGCCTTCTGCACACCAGCAAGACTTAAGGGTTAATCCTATATTTTATTGCAGTTTTATGGAAAGAAAAGCCCTCAGTATATGACAAGTAACGTTCAACAGACCAAATATAATGTTGGTTTTAGGCTTCACCAGCAAGAAGCTCAGATGACACTGCTGAGTGATATTACATCTTTTCTTTCTCCCTGGTACAGAGCAAACTTGCTTCTTCAGTGAAGACTGGGTCAGGGCAGCAGGGGAACAGCTGTTCCCCAATTGAGTGACTGGGAGCACATGCTGCAGCAAACAAACACCAAATTTGTATTTCCTAATCCCACTAAATTCACCTGTGAATACAGTACATTGTCCTTCCTCCCTGCTGGAACTAAGGGAGAAGACTGGAAAAGAAATATATAATTATCCATTTTTTAAGATTAAACCAGACAAAATTTGTTGTTTCTCAATTATCTCCAGTACTCTTGTCCAGCACAAGCCTCACAATTCTTCTGCAAGGTAACTGTGACAGCTTATCATTACCACTCTACTGCAGATCACTAAACAAAACATTTAGCTTCATATTCCCTTTTTGAGTGATTCTCTTTAAATGCTTAAAATGGTCTGGTCAGACATTTGAAGAGTAGTAACAGAATCCAAAATAATTCAAAAAAAGTCAAAGAGAAAACAGCTAAGCTTGGTTGCAGGTGCTGGGTCTGCACCAGTGCCTCTAGTTACTGTGCCTATTCACTTTAAAATCTCATTCCCTATTTTTTTTATTTGTGTCCTCCCTTTGACTTCAGTGAAGATCAACACAAAGAAAGCAGAAACCTTCACAGGAGCAGACAGACTTTTTGTTGTGTTGTTCTTCACACAAAGGCACTCAGAGGCACTCAGATCACACTGCTTTAAAAGAGTAGCTCCCAAGTTTCATGCAGAGAAGGGTAAAATATTTTATGCAAATTACATATTACACTAAACATTGTATTTTTCCTAATACAGTGCATGCAGATCATAAACTGAAACATGACATTGAAATTTGTGCCTGCCTTCCACATTGTTTCAGACAACACTTTCATTGGTTGGTGTTTCTTGTAAAGGGATTTCAGTGTCCTGTGGAGGCTAAAGAGAAAAGATACAATGAGAAGTTCACGGGAATTGTGTTACCTCCTGCGATTTGTCTCCCACTACTTAAGTTCTTTGTTTTCTCATTCATAGGGTTTCCTTAGAGTTTATTTTATCAGACATGTTTTCATCCAGGCACAATGCAATATCAAAATTGTGATTTTGAAAATCAAAAACAGCACTGATATTTCACAAGTAATACAGTCTACTAGATAATAAAGGAATAATGACTGTTAAATACATTTTCAAGAGCATGTTTTGTAGAATTCTTTATAGGTCCCTGAGTTTTCCTTGTTTACCTCATACCCATTGAAATGGCTGAAATTTCACACGCGATCTGCCTCTTTGAAAGCAGGATTCCAAATGAAAAAAGGATTTTGTTTCCATGTCAAAAACTTTCAGGGTCAGTCACCGGTTCCCTGGATCTAAATGCACACAAACAGGTCTCAGGAGAGCTGCACTCCACCAAGCTCTGCTTGGTTCCACCTTGCTCCTCTGCAAGAGGTGAGGGGTTTAGAGCTTCTGAAGGGACAATGGGGTTACAGTTCTCTAATTTGGCCAGTTGTCTTACTAAGGCACACTAAGATTTTTGCAAAACTAATGTGGGCGTTGGTGTCTTGCCAAAAAGTGTTAGACTTCGAGGTTGCCTTTATAGTATTCCCCTTAATGAAATAGTGTCTTCATTTTTTGGATGTACTGCCTCTTTGTTTAAGAGCTTAGTGCTAGAGAACTAACATCAGGGAGTCTGTGCCCTTTACATTTCCAAGACAGACAGTAGAGAGCCACAGGAAGCCTAAGCTTCTTTCCTCCTAGTGCCCAGAATACTTTTTTGTATGTATGGCATACAAATTCTGAGATACAGAAATGTATGCTTTTTGCAGTAGGCCTTCCTTAAAAGCATCAAGAGACAGATTGAAAAAAAAAAAAAAAAGTCAGCAGAGGGCTAGTTTATACTAACACAGAGGAGCATTTCAGCATTTCCCTGCATCTCTACTTCCCTACTTGTTGCCTTTTGGCCAAAACATCTATGTTGGCGTGGTGCTTACACACCCGCAGCAAGGTTATTTTCATAACTGAGTTTCTGATACATTTGAAGGGACATACTGTGTTCATCTGAACAAATGCAACATTTTCCTCTGATGGATGTTCTCAAGGTAGCATTCCCCATTTGCTTCTTACACTTTCTTTGGGCTAGCATTGCAGAGAAAGATTGTGTA
This sequence comes from Scolopax mira, assembly GCA_004320125.1. Lineage (NCBI taxonomy): Eukaryota > Metazoa > Chordata > Aves > Charadriiformes > Scolopacidae > Scolopax > Scolopax mira. The sequence continues at coordinate 105,669 of BJBW01002079.1, forward strand.
TGCACAAATTCTATGTCCAAAACAAGTTCAATTCTGCATAGGACTGCAGCTTTCCTGGTCAGGATTGGATACTTATTGCCCCTGAATTCAGTCAGAGCTTTGCCCAGACATTGGCTGGAACAACAGTATCAGGGAAAGGACCACCAGTGGTCCATCATACATATCAAATAAGGTTATAAGAATATTTTGAGACAAATAAGAAGGTTCAGACTAGATTAGCCTCACGGACAGACTCTCCAACATGAAGACCACAGTTAGCATAATTGGTGGCAAGCAGCAGACAGGCCACACAGAGAGGGACAGAACCAAGGCAGATCGACACAGAAATGCATATCCCCAATATCACCACTAGTAAGAGGCTGACTGATTCTTGCAGTATGAAATGTAATATATTGTCTCTTTTTTTTTTTCATGATAATTATAAGCATTCTGGAAATTCTTACTGCTAATATATTTCTTCTTAATTCTTGCTAAAATCCTCTGTGACACCCTCTGCCAGCCAGTATTTACTTACATATTTGGAAAAGCCATATCCTTTTGATTTACCTTCTTCTAATCTCACTGAAGGTCTCTCTGGTTTTGTGGTGCTGGGCTGGGATACAGAAGGCTTCAGTCCTGTCTTCCCACATGCCCATCTGGAAGTTGGTGTGGTCCAGCTTGCAGCTAAGAGCCCTGGACCATGGTCAACAGGACATTTCCATCCAACCTACTTCCTTCATCCCAGGGAGCAAGCAACAACCTGCACACACAGCTGCATGCTTCCTCCCGTCCCTGCGACACCCCTGCACAAACCACCAAATTCTTCCTACTACCAGCCTGTTAGAAAAGGTACAGGGTAAAGGATTGCTGCTGAGTGGAAAGGGACAGGAAAAGATGAAGGAAACACTGATTTAACCTAAAGGCGGGATTTAATCTTTGCTAGACAGTATGAAGTATGGAAAGTAAGTTTCAACAGAGCAACAAGACAGAACGCACAGTTATTAGTTCATCTGAACTCATGTAAAATTCCCTGTCTTCTCAGAAGGAGTTACTCTGAGACAGCCTTGACCTAACAAAAACCATGGGTTTTTGTGAGACACACTCTTTATGTAGTAAAAATTTCAAGACTCCACAAGTTGTCCAAGCTGTTGATCAGAATAGATCAATATTGCAAATACCATCTCCCAAATTGCCATCATTGTTTACATCTGACTCTGATAGACCCTCAGAAATACAGCAAGTTGTAATAACCATCTTTTTGATGTCAATGATTTCCCAGTCTGATGTGAGATATTATGCTGACACAGGTATTTGTCTTCCTCTTATGTACTAGGCAGAGTATTTTGTAAGAAAGGAGGTTGCAGCAGTGAGAGGGGTCAATAATTTTCTTGGCCTAACAAACTCTAGTAATTTTAAATTTCTGTCATATAACCAATTGCTTGATACTTATGTTACTGTTCAATAACTCATTTTAGCTAACTTAGAGGATCCTATAGATTTTAAAGATGCTATGAAATTCCTGCTGAATGCATATAACCATTTTATAATTATCAAGCAAAATTGTTATAGATGGTTCCCACAAAATACTATGCCCTTTCAAAACCAGTAATTTACTGACTGCTTTGCTACTAAATTCCTTAATTTGTCCCACCAGAGTAGCTCATTTTGGATTAGTTTTTGATCTGCTTAGCATTACCTTGGCATTATTTTCCCTCATTTCCTATTTATGGAACTAAAATTATATTGTCTGCAATTTTCTTAAATGCAAAGAATCTCTCATAATAAAATGCCCTTGCATTGAATCTAACATAAGAAAAAGTTTTCTATCCAAGAAACATAATGGTGTCCTTTGAGTTTTAACTATATTACTATTACTAAATTATGCTCCCCACTGAGATGCATATGATCTTGAGTGCCTTTCTCCTTTGGTTCCTTTGAAGGCCAGCCTACAACTTTGAATTCACTGGAACTTCTTCTATACTTAGTCTTAAGTACATAGTTACATGCTGGACAGGAGTGAGGATTTTGTTACTAGTATCTCTTACCATTAGGGCAAGAAAAGAATGGCTAATATGAACTTCACTCCAACGGAGGAGACACGTCTGAAGGCATTGTGTGACTAGCTACAAGAAAGACCACCCATAATCACAGCTACTGACTGGATTCCAGCAGCAGATGCCAGAATGTATATGTTCCTTCGCAAGGCAAGGGTAAGATTCAGGAAATTACAGCTATATGTAAGGAGGCATCTAAAATTGGGTTTTATTGTGAAGTAGCTCTGCGCACACTGAAGATAAAGACAGACAAAAAAAGCTGTTAAGTGATACGAGTCAAAGGCAAAGTTTTTCCATGGTAAGCAGGCAGATTGGAAAACATTGCTTGAAATCTTCCAACTCGGTTCCTCCCGCGGCATGAGGTTCAAGCCAAGTAAGCGCAGGCAGAGGAAGGGTTACTGCTTTCCCAGCTGTTCACACAAAAGAACACTTTGCACCTGTTCCCAGTGAATGAAAGTTTGCTTTGTGTGAAAGCAGTTCATCACCCCAGCCCTGGCGTCGGGGGCCGTGGAGCAGGCAGAGCCCAGGCGCCTTCTGGTTGGAACCAGCGCTGCTGAGGAAGAGGGAGGCTGATGGGCAAGGTCCCCTGCAATCAGGCTTTATTAGCTTGAACGTGTAAACATGCCCCCACCTGAAGGCTGATGTCACAGCAAATGCAAACAGCAGGGATAGTCAGCTGAGCATAAGCAAAAGAATGTGTATTTTTTGCTTTAATCCCAGATCTATTTAGTTTACTGTATTTGTTTAAGGCTGGCATACTTTTTATAGCTAACAGTGAGCTACTATTCAGAAAAACCTGCACTGCACCGCCCCACTATAATCATAAAACAATGTACTTCATGCTTCCTTTGGTGTTCTCTTAGATAAACATCTCCTAAACTGTGATCTGTCTCAGACACTGCCATTAGGCTTGTGCCACTGTCTCAGCTGGGGTAAATGAGGGTAGATGTGTGGGATCTCAGGGGAGCCCCAAAAGCCCAGGCCAGCAGAGAGTATCTGGTCTGTCTTGGAAAAGGCAGTTCTCTGGTTTCACAGTCACCCTGACCAAAGGCATGGACTATGGTCAGAGCTGAGAAAACATGAGGAGCTAGGCAAGTATTTCTGTACTGAAAAAGAGAATTAAAAACAAAATCCCATAACTAAATTAGCAGCTTCTCCATTTCTCATGCCAACTGGTGACCCAGCAGTTTAAGCACTTCTCATCCTCAGCACAGGGGTCACAAACAGGGCGCACGGGCCATCCATCTGGGCCGGCGCGGCAGCAGCAGGATAGACCCAGATTTCCTCTACATCTTCACCCCTCTGACCCTCAGAATATATCACCCCTCACCCAAACTTTAATCCTGGGGTCTTTACTTTGGAGCTTATAATAAATCAATAGACAGTAAAAGAAAATCCCTGTGGGAGCAGCAATTGTGGCCCTGCTATAAAAGCTTAAATTCCCCACCTGCCACTTGACCAGCAAAAAGCTTGGATTCCCCACTCCAGTCCGGATTATGTAAAACTATTCAAATCCTGAGTGACAGTATTTATGAAGACAGCTGTTGGACTCTCCAACTGGGGGAGGCAGAGGCAAATGCTGTGGAGTCCAGCTAGAGCTGTCCTGCTATTCACCCTCCCAGAGATCCTTACAATGATATTTTTTTTCTTTTTTTCTTTTTTTTTTTTGCTTCCATCCAGCTGGAGGGAAATGAATAATTAGTCAGAGAAATGAAAAATTCCCAACACAAAAGTTCTCAGAAAAGCCCTTTAAAACAGCAACTGATTCAGAGGCTGTTCTCTTCACGCTCACATCTCCCTTCCCCTTTCTCTCCCCACTGTTTTTGGGTTGCGTTATTCATCACAGAAAGTGGCAGAAGGTGGTGGGGTGAGATGCCTTGTGAACAGGTCATTTGTCAAAACCATTCAGCTTGACACATTTCTGGGAAGAAGATTACACTAGAAAGATGCTATCATGTTTTCAGTCAATCAAATGTTAAACCACTCCCCTTCATCTCCCTGAAGTTCTGCCATTGCCAAGTATTGCCATTCTTGGTGGTGTTTCAAACTACTGTTTACCAGCAGGGAGTTGAAATTCAGTAAAATAAAGTGGTTTCCCATGACAGTGGTTACTGTGCGTTGTGGAAGGCTAGAGCAAGAATCCCAGCCACTCACCATGTGACCTGTTGAAAGCCCTATTGACTTCCCTGTGTTCATTGGGTTCTGAATGCCATGCCGTAATTACAGGAGTAATTGGAGAAGCCTGTCTGTTTACACCTCTTATTTTCAAAGACTAGGCCTCCACAGAAGTCAATACGGAATATTTTTTTATCTATGAGGTGGATCAGGCCAATGCAATTTTACTGAATGCGCACTGTGCGTTTGACCTACATCACATCTGAGACTGGCTCTATCAATATGATGTATCAGCATTTGATAAAACCTTCAAGATGCATAACAGAAACATACACACAACATGCCTATTGCATTGTGACCACAAGCTTTTCAACCTTGTCTTTAGTTCTGATCAGAAGTGTATTTCTTATCTTTGTTGCATTTGTGTGGTTATATTTTTCATGTACAGACCCTGGCTGCTATTTTTTTTTTTGGTTTGGCCAAACAGATATAACATAAAATTCTGCGAAGGGGAAACCTGGAAATTCCCTTTTACAGAGGCTATCCTGTGAGAGTCAGGTCAAAGTAGACCTTCTCCTCCTGGAATCTTCCAGACTGACAGACAGTACAGGCCATGGCTGTAGTCCTTGCACTCCCACTTCTCCTAAACCAGCATGGGGTTTGTCTCATATAACATCAGTCATCAAAAAGGTAGGTGCCTAAACCCCTCCCAACCTAGCTTTCTGAGAGAGGTTGGATGAATTGCCCACTGGGGTTGCCCTATATCCATAGACTACAGAAGGGCATATATGAGAACGATTCATATATGTCTAGGAGAAGGTAAAGCCAGTCATTTGGGGGCCATTACACCCCCAAATTTCTGAAGAAGTGGAAAATTAGTTTCCTTTAGTGTTCTTTATACTCTTAGCATCCTAAATACAAGCCAGTGCATTCACAATTGCAAATCTCCCTACCAAAAAGTTACACTTCTGAATGAAACTTTCACAGATGAGGAGGCAAAAAAAATAAAAGAAACAGCAAACATGAATTGTGATGTAAAGAGAATCATTGTGCTAATTCTTTCATTTAATGAAATAAAGTTATATGATTAAACACCAGAATTCATGTCACTCGATGACCATTCATTTAATAATGAATACTTCTTTTTTACTGGTTATTGTCTATGAATTCTGAGGCAGTGGATGGGCAAGCAGATCACGTATGCCCCCTAAAATCAACTGAACATTCCTGATCCAGAGAGTCTGTCTGCTTCCTTTGCAGGACTAAGGAGCATTTGATGCAACTTGAAATAAGAATGGAAGGTACACAATCCTTCACAGAAAAAGTTCTTATATATGCTGCTATGTGGCATTTATAGCTAATTATTTGACCATAAAAACAGCACATAGATGCAGGTTTCAATTACAAATACTTATGCACATGGCAAAAAAAATAGCAGTTAGAAAATGTTTATTCTTCCCTGATTTGCCTTGCCAAAACATACACATTCATTTCGTTGTTTGCCTTTTTTTTCCTGAGAAACATCACTGTAACATATTAAAAAGCTTCACAGAAGAAAGTGAGAGGGAGTCACCATCAGGTTCCAGCTTTGCACCAATATTTTGTACCAAAGAATGTATTCTAACAAGGCCAGGACAAAGAGAGAGAAAAGTTAAGGTCTAATTTGAGAAAAGGATCTTTGGAAGGGTAATTTCCTTACTGAAGTTCAAAGTACCCGGGTTTTTCTCTGCCTCGGAGGGACTTGGCAGCAGTTTCCCAGTGGTGCTGCCAATGGGCATGTTCTGGATAAACACTGCAGTTGTTCTTCCCACACGCATTCGGGACACAGAGCCACCCCCACCTCCACTGACGTCAAGAGACTGTCCCAGGCACCTGGCACATCCTGGGATTGTGCTCAAACCGCTTGTTAACCCAGCAGCTATGTTAAATGGAGTGAACTTGGCAGTTTAAGGTCAGTCCCCAGAGATAACATTATCAGAAGAGCCATTTGTCTCCAGTGGGAGCAAACACAGGCATCTATCAGGCTCCTTCTTTCCACAGCTCCTGCCAGAACCTGATAGGAAAAAAAAATACCAGAACTTCAGGAATCAGGGTCCTTGCTACCCTTATTTATTGGCAGGGGTTAATTTGATTTTATTTGATATCTGGCTATCTGACGTGTAGCACCAGCAAGGTAGCAACAAGTTTAACCAGAAGAGCCTCAGGAGAAACTCAGATCGTATATGTAACATGTTCCTTCCATGCTGCAATGGCATTCAGACCCGGCGGTGCCAGCACGGCAATGCAGGCACCCTCACCCAGAACATGGAGCTACACAGATTTCATCTTTATCAATTCCTTCATTCTTTCCTTTTGAACTATTCCAGACTTCAACAAACACTGAGTTCAGAGAGAGTTCAATCTCGCTGCTTACACCAGGAGGGCTGAAATCTTCGGTCTCCGTTTCACGGGGATTGTTGCGGGTTCACAGAGCGGGTAAAAGGCGACACCTAATATTTGTGCCAACCTGGCACTCCCTCCATGAGGCTCAGCCTCCGAGCTCTGCTCCTCATGGAGCTGGGATGGAAATCCATTTGCTTGGCACATCAAAGGGATGCTGTCAAAGTGGTAGGCCTAAAATGTTATCTGTCCTCTCTTGTCTATGTTTGTTTGCAAAAATCCACATTATCTTTTCAATATAGAAGTGTTTTATTTCCAGGCACAGCTCGGAGTGAACACTTTTCTAGGTCAGTATCAATGTCAGAATCAGTAACAGCCCTAGTCCAGTGAGTACACAAGGGAAAAATAAAACAATGTACCCACACACACACAAAAAGAAAGGGGGAGAGGGTGAAGGCATCTTCGGAAAGGAACAACTTTCTTTGGACTTGCAGAACGTTATCAGAAATAACCACGAGGAAAAAAAAGATTTTTTAAAGTTAGGGAAATGACATGCCATGCGCCTTTTCAAATGTAGGCTTCAGACCTCATATCTGAAAGAAGGAATAACATGTTGTTTTAGCTTATTGACTTATTTGTGGTCTGTGAAAAACAATGCAGCGTAAAACACACATCATCTATTACACTACAATGCATATAAGGGGGGAGGAAAAGAAGGAAATGCTTCATTCCTGCAAACAGAAATGTGTGTGATAAATGGAAGATGAGGGAATTATCACTGAACAATGTGTTCCCAGTAGTAAAAAGTGCAACAATTTTTTGATCTTCTTCTGAGTCCTACTGAGACATTTGTTTCCAAAAGGAACTGGCGGTAGTAAAAATAACAGAGTACTGCTGCTGAATTAACACACTGCTTCGTTTGCTGCTTTAAAGTGTAGTTCACGTTAACCCTTTGGTTTTAGCAGGTTAGATGACTGACCCTTATCACACTGGTGTCAGTAGGCACGTGTCCCTTTCTGTTTGCTCAGAGAACGGGTTCCAGCACGGGGCACACAGGCCATGGCAGAAGACCTCTTCATGGGAGGGCCGGGGTGATTTTTTTCGTATGGAGGGCACAGCAACTTGCTTCTGGACTTGCAGGTGCTCCCAGCCTGGCAGTGGGAGGGTTTGCACTTTGCCAGGTACAGACAGTGTTACAGGTAAGCAGGCAGCAGTTTGCCTGGACCTTTTGTTTGCTCTCGTTGGCCCTGGCCAGTGCAATGCAGCCGCTTGCTCCTCGTCGTGCTACAAATAGCAAACAAAATCCCACTTGACATTCCCCCACCCCACGCCTTCCCTCCGAATCAAATGGGTCTTGTAAGTACATTTGGGTGGCAGGTTTGCAAAATTGTAGGTTCCCTGAGGCAGAGCCAGTGTCATCTGATGTGCCTGCACAGGACCTAGCAGAATGAGGCCCTAAACCTAATTTGCAGCCTCTAGGCACTACAGTAATATCACTAATTCAATACAAATGACAATGAGAGGAAGGGACATGCTATTCACAATACTGACTTCTTCCCATCCACAGATGCTTTGGCAGGACTTCAGATCTGCATTTAGGGAGAGTGTAGGCTTTGCTGAAATGGCCATTCTTTGTACAAATATGCCCCCAAGCAGCAATAAAAAGAAACAGATGCAGATTAACAATAACAAATCACATACTCAGTGTGCTATACATGTAACCTAATGCATGTGAATAGTCCTACTGGCCTTACATCTGCTACAGAAGCACAGCCTTGTTGAAGGCATTGTCCTCTCTCTCAAAACATCAACTCTCCCCAAAAGCAAGGAGTTTGAAGGCAAAGGGAACAGCACCCACACAGAAACTGGGGGACATCAGAGGAGAGCAAAGCAGAGTAGAGCCACATTCCGATTGCCAAACAAGTTCTCAAGATTTGAGGAATCTTGTGAAAACTTGCTGTCTCAGCTCCCTCTGCTCCCCATGGGAAGATAGAGGGGATGGACTGATTCATCCATCCCAGGACCTAAGGATCCTGTTATGAATCAAGACAGCTGGAGCAGAGCAGAAGCCTGGATGGTCTGCTTACACTGATCTCCCAATTTTTAGATTACTAACATTTGGTGAAATATATCTGACTTTGGTGGCTGAATTATCTCATTTACCGCAGTGTCAAAAGCAAAGAGAGAGATGAGTAAGTACATCTCTTGCTGTCTAGGGCAGCCAGAGCTCAGTCACAGTGAAAAATGTAGTTGTGATCTGTAGGCAAGCAGACCACTTACAGTAGGTACCTATTGGTACCTTTGGTATAATGTCTCTCTCTCCACTAACCCCATAGAGAGGGAGAGCCTGGCAACCCCAGGTAGGACAAGACTCAAAGCACTCATTGATTTCTTGATCTTAGAACACTATATAGATGTGACAACAAAATCATTCACTCAGATGAGATGACCCAGAATCTCCAATAGTTCTCATAAGAATTATGGATTATGATGACACTACGGATTTTGGAGAAGGGATTCAAAAGTGCAGAGAGGACCAGGCAAAGGGACCGACAAAATAGAGTCCATAAGTCTATTTTAGCCCTAAATGGACCAAATTTGACTGCAAAATTCTGTAAATAAAGCATTTCTTAAAAAAAAAAAAAAGGCAATCAAAAGAAAACTGTGGTAGGTGGAGTGTGTGTTTGCTTCTCTGTATACCTATGGCTTTCAGTAGGAAGTCCAAGAACCTTGCTGCTTCTTCCTGTTTTTGAGCTGCCCTCTTGTGTCTTGTGATCAGGTGTTTTTGACTTGTATAAATTCACACCACCGTTCGTCTGCATCCTCTTGGCATGTGCAGAGGCTGAGAGTCAATGACCTTCCACACTACCTCCACTGCTCCTCTCAAAGGATCTATTATGTGGCTCACTGAAGAGCACAAGCCTGGTTCTGTTTGAGTCAGCATGACTCTTACAGTATAAACACTGAAAAAAAAACCCCTCTCCACATAGCTAGCCTCATTTTGCATTAGTCAGGAAAGGTCAAGGCAAAATTGGAGTCAGGATAAAATTGGTCAGTGTTTGGAAGCAGTCCCACTTGAGCTTGATTTCCTGTTTCTGAAAAAAAACAAACCCCACACTGCCTCCCATTATCTGAATATGAAGTTTAGTGAATGTTGCTATACACACCACACAAACACATTTTACATACAGTAATTCCTTGAGTGCCTTAAGAAATTATCAGCATGAGTTAGAAGGCTCTACAGCTACCAAGAACCAGGAGAAAGTGAAGGCTGGAGTTTGTATTTTTTTGATCTCTATTTATATTATAGAGTTGGTTTATTTAGAGAATGGCCTCTAAAATTAGTGGCAATCCCTTCTAGAAATGCACCCAGGCCAACAGAAGAAACCAAACTGGCAGCTTCACACTTTGTATCCAAACCCACTGTTGTAGATTCTAGAGTAATCAAAACCAGCCTTAAATTCAAAGTGGGAAAAGACAGACAAAGCTGTCTTGATGTTTTGTTATTTTGCTAATTGGGCTAGAAAAATGAAACTACGGTGTACCTACTTTATCTGAACTAAAATAATTAAAATATCAGTTTGTAGAGAGAGTAATTAAATGCATTATTAATTAAATAGCAGAAGAAAATGACAGTTTGTTAGCTGTCTGTTTTTAATGGAATATCTGTCATAGTTAGAAATTCGATCACCCCATTCCCTTCAGCCTCATCCCTCCATCTGTCAGCAAATCCTCATGAAAGAAGCAAAAAACAACGAGACAGACAATGAAATAACCTCCAAGATTTATGGATTTGAGGGCTCAGGAGGCACAAGGAAGTACTTCACATTAGTGTTGCAGCATTGTAGATTTCCAATAGATACCCAGTAGTAACCCAGATAAGATACCTTCTTCAGTAGCATTGACTGGCAATGATTTTCCTGCTCTGTGTTATTCCAACTTCATTCCCTCACTATCTGCATCACCATTTTAACTACCAAAAGTATAGTGTTTTCTTAAAGATCAGATAGAGGAAGATTTAGGGTTTGTGGGTGGGTGTGTGTTGTGTTTTGTTTTGTTTTTTCCTTTCCACAGCAACTCACTGTCCTCTCCTTTCTCCTGGACTACTTCTGGAGTCGAAAAAATAATCCCTGCTCACCATACACAGATATAACCTTCTCAATTTTCTTCTGAATATAAATTCTTTAGTTCACATTAAAACAGAGATTTCTGCAACACTAACCTACTTTTCTCTGGCTGAAATGAAGGGTCATCATGGCTCACATCTTTCCAGTGACAGTGAAAGTGTGAAATCTTTCAGAAATGTAATGCATTATAGGTCCCATGAGTCAAACACAGACCTCTTTATCAATGTTTCATAAGAAGTACTGTGTTCCTCTTCACAGGGACACAGATGATGCAGGCAGCATGAAGACTTAAAACTAAGCCATTTTATTCCAGAAAATACCTTTGGCAGTCCCTGATTCAGAGGCATATAACCTTTGATCTTCCACTTCCTCAGCTCTCCATCATCATCCTTTGATTTTCTAACTCCAGATACCCAAGTGATCACTCCAGCTCTAGTTCCCCCATGATTCTGTGATGTTTCAGCAGAGACTGAGCTGTTCTGACACTCCATGACTAAGCATGCCTCCTTCACAGCCTGGCTTGGCCCCAAGAACCATAGAATCATAGAAACATAGATTTGTAGAATCATAGAATGGTTTGGGTTGGAAGAGACCATTGAAGGTCACCTAGTCCTGCAAGGAACAGGGACATCTTCAACTAGATCAGGTTGCTCAGAGACCAGTATAACCTGACCGTGAATATTTCCAGGGATGGGGCATCTACCACCTCTCTGGACAACTTGTGTCAGTGTTTCACCACCCTCATTGCAAAAAGTTTCTTCCTTATATCTAGTCCGAATCTACCCTCTTTTAGTTTAAAATCATTATCCCTTGTCCTATCACTACAGGCCCTGCAAAAACATCTGTCCCCATCAACAAGAGGGAAATGAGATTGAGCATGACAGTGGCCATAAGGAACAGAGGGGGAAACACATCTGAAAAGTCTCCTTGCTGCCTTGCTCAACCTTAATCTCCAGTGTACCAAGTCATAGATTAAATAAAAGAACAAGCTTGGGGGCTTCCTGGTAGAACCGCTGCCTCAGCTCCTGTATCACACTCACAACATCAAGCACAGACTGATCCCACTCTGTAAAGGAGGAAGAGACCATGCAAGGAAGAGCAGTAAGCAAAGTGAGGTCAGAAGTCTTACAAGTGATGTATTTGCTCTAGGCATTGTATAGGCAATGATAAAGATTACATTGCTACTATATTGAAGTAACAGGGATGTGAATGACAGCAGCTAGAAAGCCAGTAGTAATGATCTGCTCCTCCTCAGTACTGACAGTACTTCTCAGTTCTGTGTCAAGACCTCAGGGAAAGAAGCCCTGATGCATATGTTGACCCCCTCAAGTGTGAGAACAAGGAAGTAAAGGATGATCATCTTAGCCTTTTACTATCGATCTGGAATTAGTTTGCCAACCATTAATTATAAGCCAGTCTGATTACACAAAGTAATACATAGGCAGATGCCACTCAATGCCCACCTGCTGGAAGACCTATATCATTGTTGGCACAACACTAGAGAGTGACACACCACCAGGGAGTGATAATGGCCAAGACAAGCAACAGGGACACACTTCGTCCAGGGCAACATGCACACCACCCTAGGGAAGTCTGAGAAGTTACCCCAGAGTTTGCAACTAACACTTCAGAACAGCACTGTTGCTTGAACATAAATGCCTTTAGTTAAAAATAATAGGTCTGTGCAGATCTGGAGCCCTCAATAGAAGAAGGACATAGACCTGATGGAACAGGTCCAGAGGAGGGCCTCTAAAATGATCAGGGGGTTGGAGCACCTCTGCTCCGAGGACAGGCTGAGGGAGCTGGGGTTGTTCAACCTGGAGAAGAGGGGGCTCCGGGGAGACCTAATAGCGGCCTTCCAGTACCTGAGGGGGGGCCTACAGGAAGGCTGGGGAGAGTCTGTT
>BJBW01002081.1:0-22024 GCA_004320125.1 Scolopax mira
CCACACAGCTTGGTGTCATCTGCAAACTTGCTGATGGTTCTCTCAATCCCTCCGTCTATGTCATTGATAAAAATGTTAAACAGCACCGGTGCCATTTCTTACTGCCTTTCAAATTAAAGCATTAATAACAAAATGTTATTAATTGCAATTCCCTTTGGCTGCTGACTCCAATACCCATAAGCTAAGTATACTTCAGTTGCACTGGAAAGCCTTCAGCATGGCACCATTATAGATGGCAGAGGCTGATTGTCACCAAGGGTTCTTATTTTATTTTTAAGCAAACATCATAAAACAAAATACTCTAACAACATATCTTGTTCTTCACAGAAGACATTTCTGCCAAAACAATATTCCATTTCAGCATAAGGGGGAGGTCTTTTTCATGGGTGCCTAGATATGTATTTAAGTAATTTTAGATAAAGATTTGTGTTAAGGTTTGTTGATGGTCATGTTTTCTCCAGATACATTTCTGCTTTGTGTTCCCTTCCGATTTTTATCAAAGATTCCAATCAGAAAATTTTTGTCACAGGATACAATATATGTCCAAAAGGAAGATGCAAATTTGAATTGGCAGAAGTTAACACAAACAGGTCTGGTATCTGTAGCAATGTATTTCTAGGCTCTGGTACACTGTTTCTTGTCAAATAATATATTATAAATAGTAGGGGTTTGATTTTTATTAAATTGATTTACACAGAAGCAGTATGCCCTCTCCTATAATTCCACAGCCATTTAAATTTTAATTTCAAAGTAATTTCTGGATAAAAATTACCCTTAGCAACTATCTGAATGCAATAGTTGCCTGTACAAAAGGAGTCACAAAAATTGTGTAATGTGTTTAGAAGTGCAGATTATATACAGTGCAGGCTGTAAATAATAAAAAAAACCCTAACAAATACTTGGCCAGTAAAAGAAGAAAGCAGTTTTTTTTCCATATCTGCATATGTGTTTCTGCAAAAGAGATTGCATAGTTTACTATAGAAATTTAAATATTTTTATCTGTAAACTGGGCTTGTTTAGTTTAGAGGAGGCTGAGGGGAGACCTGATGGCCCTCTACAACTACCTGAAAGGAGGTTGTAGAGAGGTGGGTGTTGGCCTCTTCTCCCAAGTGAATAACGACAGGAGCAGAGGAAATGGTATGAAGTTGTGACAGGGGAGGTTTAGATTACATATTAGGAAGAATTACTTCACTGAGAGAGTGGTCAGGCAATAGAACAGCCTGCCCAGGGAGGTGGAGGATTCACCATCCCTGGAGGTATTTAAGAACCATGTAGACGTGGCACTTCAGGGCGTGCTCTAGTGCCCGAGATTGTTGGGTGTTTTGTTTTGAGATTTTTTTATTGTTTTGGGTGTGTGTGGTGTGGTCTCAAGGGTCCTTTCCAGCCATGAAGATTCTGTGATTCTGGAGCTACAAGACAAATCAGTTCTTAGAGAACATATTTTTGCCTTAAACTTTTATCACCTCCCTTTTGTGTCATATTGGTTGATGTATCAAGGATGATTACCTTTCACTGATAGAGAAATTAGTAATACTGAATGATTATGTAAAAGAGAAACATTTGCAGAGATTTAGGTGTGGTTACTTGAATTTCAACATAAGGAAATACAAGAACAAGGTGACTCAGGTACTAACTATAGGAAAATTGAGGCAAATAGTTTATGCTTGAGAACTCTAACAGATTACTAGTCAGAGTTACAAACTGCTAAATTAATATTTGATCAAAGTATATTTTAAAGTTTGTTTTCAAATCATTCTCTCTTAAGTATTTCTTGTAATATGTGATATAGTGTTTGTAAGACATGACCAAAAGCTATCTTGTTTCTTCTTCCTGATTGAGTATCCAAACTTTTCTAAAACAGGAAGAAGGAAGTCTGTCACATTAAACTCCAACTCTGTATTTGATTTACATTAATATTATTAAGATTTATGTCAACACAAGTAGAATTCCTGTAATTGTTCCTGAAAACACATTCAAAAGAGCAATGGATGTCTAATCAGCACCAAAAAAATCAGTATAAACACTCAGACATTTATCCTTAGACTTCGACAGAGAGAACACTGTGATAAAAAGTGTATTTCCCACCTCTCACAGAGCTATTGCTTTCAGCTCAGACAACTACTGCAGATTTGGACAACAATTAATCATCTATCACTCCATTTTGTGTAACAAGTTAACACTGTCAGTTGTTCAGTGCCATAATTTTTAGGAGCATTTTTCTTAAAATGGTAAGTTAGATGCTCTTACCATTCAAAAGAGAGTATTTCTGCACCAGATTTAGGGAGCTTGAAACACAGAATAGAAGGGGCCCTGCACGTTGTTTTTTAAATAGATTTTCTGTTTACTGTGCATACATAGAGTACATCTACTGTCTCAGCATCTACCACTATAGATATTACAGGGTATTCATTACAACAGCTTATAGATGCTTGAGATGCCACTCTTTCTGAAGTTACAACGTAGTTTACTTGCACCATGAGTTGAACTTCATTTAAGAATTAAACTGTTTATCTGACAATAGCTGAGAAAAAGAAATTAAAAAAAAAAGGATTAAAAATGTTTAAGTAACAAGACACAGTACCAGTACTTGTAATTAGTGTATTAAAAGAGATGTATTTACAGGCTTTAGAACATGTAAGTAGAGCCAACACAAAGATTTAAAGACAGTTTGTCTCTGCTGTCCTTTCATTGGTCCTAATATTCAGCATTTTTGAACAGCCCCAAGATAACTTGAAGTTAGCAGACACTAGATACTCAGCATGTCTGAAAATTTTATCCAATCTTTTTACAAATGCCATTCCTACTGAAAGGAGTAGGAAGATTCAAGAGACACGCAAAAATCACTCTTCATCAGCAGAGGTGCCTTCAGTGTCTGTGTTCTACATACAAAACCAGCTATCCCGTTTTCCAGTATGAAAAAGTGGTGCCACATGACAAGTGGTGATACAGAAACCATAATGCCAAACTTTTATAATACTCAAATCCCTCTTGCATTCAGAAAAGCAATGTCACCTCCACCCCATGCCCAGCAAACACAAACACCCCCTGCCACACTAAAGGACTGCGCTTGTGGATATGCACCAAAACACGTCACTGAAATAAGAAGACTGGCTGCTTAAAGAAGGTAGAAATGGGCTAGTAGTCCTCCTGCAAAATCATATATTGAAATCTGTATTTCAATTGATTATATAAGGGGAGTGGGTAAAAAAACCCACAATCCTAATATATATATAGGTATAAGAATATATATCTTTGTAACCTTTTCCTTATTTGCGGTATTTTGCTATATTTCTTACCTCATTTCAGGGACAGAAAGTAATGTAATACTACAGAAGAAAAAGCATTCCAGGAAAAAAAAAAAAAAGCCCTCCCCAAATCTGATACATTCCCACGCTGATTTCAGGTAAGCGTGTCAGCATAAGAGCAGGCCCACAATAAAAAGCTCAGTGATGAATGTCAGCACAGCAGCAATCGCCTTTCTGCCAAACAGGAACCTAATGGGCAAACTGCAGGAGCTTATAGGTTTGGAGGGGTTCTGCTAGACAGAACTCAGAACTAGGGTGAACATCTGCCCTTGCACGGTGCAAGCCACTGGCATGAATCTTTTTTGAAGAGCATCCCTTCCATGTCATGTTGCATCGTTAAATACTCCAAATAAGTCTCCATTATATTCCAAATAGGTCTGTCTGTTACAAGCTGTGTTTAGAGTCAGCTGTGAAATAATCATACAAAGTAGGCAAGAGGAAGGAGAACTGAGCTTGAGGAGGTCTGTGTTCTGTCCCCAATTTTATTTGTACCTCACTGCAAGGAATATCCTGTGGTTCACTGAATTAATTCATGACTCACTTTCTCCCAGCTGAAAAATGGGATTAAAAATGGCTACTTGCTTTTGTAACATACTTTCTTTAAAGGAAAGTTGAAATAAAGCCAACACAGTTGGAAAAAAAACCCCACAAAACAGCAACTGATTTTGTGACTAATAACAAGAAATATCTCTGCTAGAAATACACCTGCCCACCTGTAAATTACTGCAATAAAAAGAAATAGCAAAAAAAAAAAAGTACAGTAAAATGTATTAGGGAGATGCTGACAATGTTTTATATAAATGACATTCTTGGATACACAGTGCTTCAAGTATTTTTCTATAAACTCATTGTTAGTGTTTCAATGTTTTCCTATTATGCATTAAGATTCAGGGTTAAGGTGACATGTCCTGTTCTGACAACACATTTTATGGCAAGCCTTTCAATAAGATAATAAGCCTGTTGTAATGGGCCAGATCTCATACTCTGTTTCCAGCAGTGTTCAATAACAGATGTCTTGGGAAGATTACTGGAAAACATGGTCTGTACTGTTTGTTTATGCTAGGAAAAGTGTTTCACCCTTCTCATCAGCTGGTTTACTTCTATCTTGTCTTTCTGCATTTTTAATTTTTTTTTGCCAAAAACCTTCACAAATTCCTTTAATAACGAAATCTAGGGGATCTAGCAATGACTTTCCTATTCTCTAATCTGCAATTGTTCACTCACAAATCCTTTATAGCAGAGTATAAGGAGAAAGTATAAGGAGTCTTCCAGCCTATGACCAGACCACCTGCTTCCACTACCTTTTCATTTATTTCTCATTTTCATGTTTTTTATCTTAGCTGGTATCTTTTTGTCTCTGTTTTTCTGAAATGTCAGCAATTTTTTCTCCAGCTTATGAACCCCTGTGCCACATTTCATAGTCTCAACCAAATCCACAAAATAATAACCAGCTTTAAGATACCTCTAGATTTTATTAATGGTTCTGTTAAGTTTGCACTATTTGTGAAGGTAGGAGACGACACTGCAAGCTACTAATTGAGCAGGTACAGTGAAGGAAATCAGCAAGCAAAGTCTTCACTGACGTAGACCCCAAATACTGAACTTAATATTTTTGTCACAGTTGACTATAAAACTATTATGCTAGAAAACCATTTATAACCTGAAGCTTTTCAAAGACCCAGCCCTGTCCCAGTTTGTTGAAATGTAATAAGCACATAAAATGAAAATATCAGTATCCTTGGCTAATTTTATGAGCATCTTTGCCTTGACGTTTTATCGTCTGTGCTAAGGTTGATTCAATCCATTTCCCCATGTCAATCAGTTTATTTTTAGAACAAAAGCTGTTGTAATCATGTCTGTCTTTTTGGTAGTAATTGGTTCAATTCCCAGATTAGGGAGATGTTTGTGTACCAACTATTTCTTATTTACTCAGGTTGCATTAGCTTTGCTACAGCCAGATCTGTGCTTAAGCTATTCCTGATATGATTCAGGAAGCAGTAATTTGCAACAGCTATTATTTCCATAGTGTCTCAAAGGCTTTAAAATTAATATTATGGAGGTGTTATCAGCCATCATCAGTATTATTACCCACATATAGCTTTCTTATCATATAGTATTTCTTCTCTCCCCAGCCTTTCCTATTGTGGTCATCTGTAGCACGGTCTTACTACAGTCCTTTAATCCTTCTATCTACAAACTCCATTTTGATTGATTCATTATAGAGACTTGAAGGCCTAAGAGTCTTAATTTTCTCTATGAAATGCCATTATTTCTTTCTCGTTTTATTTAGTGACCAACCCGAATATACACAGTTTAAAATAATACTTATTTCATCCTCTAACTTTTAGACATATGCATAAAGTTCTCCCAGATGACTTTAGCTTATTGTTTCCCATATTCCTGGTTAAAAAAAAAAAAGGATTAAAAAACCAGAACACAAAAAGCATGACAACTTAAACAGGATTCTTTTGCATTATAATTTTAGTATACTCTGTATACTACAGAGTATTTCATCAACTGGCTTTTTACAAGAGGAAATTATTTCAGTGGTTTATGCAGGCTTTAAATTGATTCACCTGATGGACCATTCTTTGGGCAGCAGAAACAATAATTTGTGCTTAATCTTTCATTTATTTACACTTGACTTCTGAAATCCATAATAATATTTTTAAGATGATACTACTCCAGTAATTAACTACGTGATATCAACATTGTATAATGACTGGTAAGTTGCTACATTAGTGATCAAAAGTATGCATTGCTTATTTTGTTCTTTTAATATTACATCATACATTGCAGCATAGCAACATTTTTCAGTAACTGTTCATTTCTATATACAAGACAGAAAAACAATGCAAAACCAGTATGCCAACCTTGGCTCTTTCTCAGATTTTAACGAACTTAAAGTAATTTCTCTGAGACTGTCTTGCCATAGATGTATTATACTGTCTGCACTGAAGGAACTTGAGAAGTAGGAAGTACTCAAGAGAATTATTAAAGAGTTGGGGAAAAAAGCCCTCTGCACCATTAATATTGATTTTAGTTTTAAATGAGCACTGAGATGATGCAAGATTAGAAAAAACGCACATTTAATAATGAGGAAGTGACTCCATGGGTCCACTGGCTATGCAAACTTAATAAATGTCATTTAGGGTTAAAGAGTAGGTACTCAGCAATGCTGCAAAGTTATTGAGAATCCTAATTCTGGTCTGGCAATAATCAGCTCTGTTTGACCCTCAGTTCCAGAGAGCTGCAATTGATATCCTCAATAAATAGCTGTTTTCAGCAAATTTCTGAAAGCAAATTCATTATGGTGCAGTAGTCCTCAAACTCCTTCCATATTCTGTATGACAACTTAATAAAGAGATGCATATCTGTCCTCCCATCTGTATCAGTGTCATCATCCTTTCTATTCAGTCCTTCAGTGTCCCTAGGGTAAGAACAGCAATTTCTTACAAGAAGCATCTATTTTACCTAATATAGCTTTTTAGCTGCTTCTGATGCAACCAAAGAAATACAAACAATGAGACGAGATTGCATCAAGTAACTAACCCATCATTCATGGGCCTCTAGTAAGTGTGCCCCAAAAGAAGGCTTCCTGGCTAGCTATCTGCTTCTTCTGCAAGGACAGAGGATAGAAATCTGTACTAAATGGACAGTATTGACTTCCACTCTCATTCCCATCCTTTTCAGGAACAGGGAGAAAAGAGGAGGACCAGTGTGTCTCATTAAATAACTTATTATAACATAACATTCCCTGCTTAATGCAGGGGGGTTGGAGTAGATGACCTTTAAAGCCTCCTTCAAACCCAACACATTCTATGATTCTATAATGAGAATAATGTGGAGATAGGAACGGCAAGGAAGACTTACAGGCATAGGTCCAGAAGCCTGCAGTCTGCCTATGCACTCCTGAAGAGTGCTCCCTCCCATTCAATAGACCTTTGTCAACCAACTCTAATTCACTGTGTATTCCTGCTTGACTGACCTGACATCCTTCTGTAATAAGACAACCCATTTAATGCATGAGGGAAAGGCTGTGGATGTTGTTTATCTGTACTTTAGTAAATCTTTGACACTGTTTCCCGACAGCATTTTCTTGGAGAAGCTGGCTGCTTATGGCTTGGATGGGAGTATGCGTTGCTGGGTTAAAAACTGGCTGGACAGGCAGGCCCAAAGAGTTGTGGTGAATGGAGTTAAATCCAGTTTGCAGCTGGTCACAAGTGGTGAGGTGGTGAGGCTCTTGAGCAGGTTGCCTGGAGAAGTTTTAGATGCTCCATCCCTGGAAGCATTCAGGACCAGGTTGGACGGGGCTCTGAGCAACCTGGTCTAGGGGGAAGTGTCCCTGACCATGACAGAGGAGGTGGAACTAGATGATCTTTAAGGTCCCTTCCAACTCTAATGATTCCATGATACATCTACAGAACTCAAGAGACTAATGTTATTGTAAGGAACCAGGACTCCTATATGACACGATTCTTTTGCATTACCATAAAGCAATATATCAGTCAATGAACAGATTTATTAAACTGATTATTTGCCTATATTGCCTTTAAGTTTAGTTGCATTCACCTTCTTCGTTCAGAAGATATTTTTTAAGCTGCATTTACTGTAAGTATAGCAATACTAATACTTTCTCATCCCCCAGAGGAGTAGGCATTACACCCATGTTTTACTATCCATCCTTGAGAGTCATAAAACACTTGGAATATGCCTGCATCAGAATTTGAATGCTTCACTTCTCAGGAAGAGGGAACATGTGGGTAATGCTTTAGGATTAATAAATAAATAAAGGAATTGAGTATGTCTCACTGACATGTCAGCAGTCTAATCTTCAATACCAACATATGACACTTCTCAGTGTAAAATACTTGGTTATATCTCATTTCAATGCCAGTACTTGAAACATGGAAACTAAGGTTCATCTCAGTATGTGCTGTGAGTGCTTGAAAACCACGCATTCTTTTTGAAAAATGCATGGGGGAAGAATCCAGGGAATGATCTAATATATCACAATATAAAAATATTTACATTCTTGGCAAACTACAGCAGAATTGAACATTCACATGTCGCTGTGTCTCCCTGGAAAGTAGGTTTGCTTTCCTGCTAACTGATACATCACTGGAACTCAAACACTGCCACATCTATTTATAGGATCTATATATGGCTGTAGTAGCTGAATTCATCATCCCTGTTCTAGAAGTGTGGGAGCAGGGAGACTCTCTAGAATACAATATATTGACTTTCTATAGACCTCCTGCACAGGCCACACAATTTCAACATTTTAAACCAAATCAAGTTATTTCTACTAAAGCTGCAATTAACTTTCAGTATATAAGCCTATAGAAACTTAAAGGCATTTCTTCATAAATTGAGTATGGTTTCTCAAAACAAAAATTATGAGCCCAATTCAGCTGCCCCCAATTATCCCTCTCTACCCCCCTCCCCTTGATATTCCACATTTGCACTATGGCACAGAATTATGCCTAATTTACATAGCACTAATAACAGAAAACTCAAACTAGATCCAAACCACACAGAATCAGCCTTTGTAACCTTCCCCTAAAGGCCTAAAATAATGCCTAATGAATCAGCATTACACAACTAACAAACTATTAAAACTCACAGATGTGTACATAGGTGATAACAGATCAGCACCTCAAATATCCCAGTGCAATTGTTTGCAAACACCAGCTTATAAAAAGTTCCGTGATTACTGTCATATCTTCATACTTGAACAGTTAAATAGGACAATGTTATCTGAACTTAAACAAATGGTATAACTTATTGCTTTCTAAAAGGAAGTTACTGACCACAGTACAGGATTCTCATTTCACAAAAGTCAGATACAGGCGATAAGTGGATTTCATTGGTTCCAAAGCAATAGTAATGCTTTTCTCTTCAACTGCCCATGTTCTCCAGGCATTTTTCTTACAGATTTCTCAGAATATTATTTTCAATGGCAGTTCTTAGCCAAGCAAACCAAAAGTTATTGGGGCTTCCCGCTCTCCAGCAATAATTGGAGAAGTCCAAGGTAACACTCTGAAATGCAGTGAGTACCAAAAAGGGTACTCTTCACTTTATACAGGAGGGAAAAGCTTTGGCCCTTTGAAGTACTAACCATTGAAACTGAAGTCCTCCATTGGGAAGAAATGGCAATGGACTTACTGATTTAGCATCAAACAAGTTTGTTCTATAATGGTGATTGAAGGCATAAGAATAATGGCTTCTTCAGCTGAGTAACCAAAATGGAGTGGGCGGAGAACAACAACCAAAAACCCAAGATGAAATAAGTTGATCAAGTGAAATGACTTGAAGTGAACTGAAATATTTGATTCACACATTCATTTTGGACTAGTTACCTCTTGACCCCTTTCCCATGCCACCTCATTGAAGCAAAACCGAACAGAAACCTCAAACACCACAATAGAAAAACATAGTTTAGAAATAAATCCTTGCCACATTAGCAGACACATACATAAGATGGTAACTTATAATCATGATGCCCTTCCTTCTAGAATATTAATCCATGTCATCCTCAGATTTCCAGTTTTTGTCTCATCACCTGGGATAGCCATGAAAGTGCCCAAGAATATTGTCCCAGTGTCAGCCATGGAAGAATACCACTCTAGCCAGCTGTCAAGTCAGACTGCAATTTACCAGTACTGTTTGAGTCCTGGTCCAGGGTCCCTTTCCTTATATATACTCTACTCATCCAGTCCACTTATCCCCAGTTTGGATGCTATAGAAAACTATATTAAAAGCCTTCCTAATGTTAAGGTAAATGAAACCTACTGTTTTCCTACAGAGAATGATTTCATCATCAAAACTAACCAGGCTGTTAAGGCATGATTCACCCTTGATAATTTGATGTAAATAAATCACAACAAAGAAGAATTCATTATTTCGGGGTCTGACTGTAAAATTCAAGCAGAAATTATCCATTTCCCAATCAGCAATGTTATTACACACTATTTAAAGCCAACCACCACACTAGTAGAAACTGGCAGAGTTAGAGATGCTGATGCAAAGTGAACACAGGCCAAGCAATGATGTAGCTTGCCCAACAATTGCCCAAAATTAGTACAGAGGCAAAAAATACACATAAACAATATATGGGCAACAGGTACTTGGTTATAATGTTGTGTAGAAAAAAGTCTCAGAAAAAAATCCTGTCTGAAAGAAAATGGGGGTGTGGGGAGCTCAGATTTATGTATGCTTTAACAATGTGAGCTCAAAAGTCCCTCAAAATTTTGAGCTGTACAGAAGTCTGGGGAAATAATGAATAATTTCGCTATTCCACATCTGCCAATTATTTTTTTATTGCCAGGTTTTGTAAATTTACAAAACTCACTAACATTTACAAACTTATACTTTACTGTACCCTGAGTTCAGGAAGCAGAGAAGAATACCAACCAGTGCTTTTTTCCAACATAAATCTTCACCTTTTTGTATAGAGCTGAAGAATAATTTTATAGAAAGTTCTGTATACAAAAAGAAAATTTGAACAATTTTACCAAGGCAATATATAGCATTCATATACTCTATTTCTCTTTGTAGCTTGTATATTGCACATGCATATGTTTAATAAAGATAGCTAGAGCAAGTTCAGAAAAGAAAAAAAATTCATGGATTTATGAAAATAAAGTGAGTACTCCTCATGGAGCTGAGAATCTACTCTCTTTGCTTCCTAAGGACACCATCTGCAAGTGTATCCAACACCCCACAGGCTGGAGCAAGAAGGAAGTGCAGGAAATTCTGTGGGTGCTGTGTCATTCACCTACTGACAGAGGCAGCATGTTCTCGTTCACAGCAAAGCTTATCCTAAAAATAAATATATTAAATAAAGATTTTTTCTTTTCTTTCATTTGAAAGGTCTGACACCTAGCCCCCCAACAATATTTCTATAGAGGCATCTATGTGTTTATTGGAAAATGTATGAAAGAGAAAGCCACAAACTTTCTGTAGGTATCACCAGAAGGGCAATGCTAAGCCCAGCGGTTTCAGTGAGTTATTATAAACATATTCTCCATAAAAATCATGAATTGAGAGATCAAGTTAAAAAGTGAAATTATGTGAGAGGTATTTTGTACAGCCGAACTCAACTAAAAGACTAAGGAGCTTACGTTGGTCACTGATATCAGTTGGGTTTGGTTTTTTTTTTAAACAGACATATTTGTCAACGTTACTCTACAAAATATAAAGTAATTTCCCAATTTTTTGTGAAGAAAATGGCATGTTAAATTTACTCAGAATTTATTTTTATGGCTGTAATGAATAACTGCACAGACTTTCCAAATAAGGAAACATTTTGCTTTAGGAACTTTGGATGACATCTCTAATAATTAACATCTATTCCATTTCACTAGTACAAAGATCTTAAATCTCTTGTGTAAAACAAGCAGCACTCCTGAAATTATATTCTCTGTTGACTTGCTCCTTAGATACACCATTGAAAAGTGACTCAACATACACGCATGTTGGTGGAGAAATCTAACTTAGGGAATTGTAATGTACTGGACAGCAGACTGGGATACTGCTCTAACATCAGGTGAGCAGTCAAGTGTCTTTGAGCCCAAATCTAAACCCAAATGATTTTGAGCCCAAATGCTAAACAGGAACACTGCTTCCATTCTTCTTTATTTCCTTTGTATTACTGTTGCTTTTAAAACTATTTAGCCTAAGAGTAGAAGCTATTTTGCCAAGCATATGAAAAGGCTAAATGGCCGTAAGACCAATTTTAGCTGATACTGTTTTTGGTAAAGAAAGATGGACAGGCCATGACTCAAATGCCATTATATCATGTCACTCTCAATCCAGAAAACAGGGTAAAGCTCAGAGATGCAGCTGAGACAAGAAAAGCAGAAAACACAACATAAGGGAAAAAGTACAAGTCAAACAAGTCAGTTCTTTCAAGGCTTTCCTTCAACAAGATTTGTGTGTGTGTTTTTTTAAAAGAGAACCAGAACGTGCAAGAGCAGAATGCCCATGGTTGGGGACCAAGAAACATTTGGAGACACTGAGTACTATGGAAAGAGTCAGAGGAAACTAAAGCTGTTAGGGCAGTCACATTTAAGAGAATCAAACTGATAACATACAAGCTTTTGTTATTATGATTTCTGCATGTCTCCAGAGACTTTTGTAAGATGAGAAAAGAAATCACAGTTGAAATAAAATAATTCCCTTCAAACCTTTCTTCTTGGCCTGCAGAAACTATGGGTATTTCCCGTTTTAAACTGAGGGCACAACCAGGAGCATCCCAGACACAAACGGACTGCAAAACAGACAGAGTGCCCCAGGAAAGTAGGCAACTTTAATGCATATGTACTATAGCTTTTGAATGAAGTGTTTCTAAGTAACTAGGTTTCAGCATATGCAGTACCAGTGGTTAGTATAAGATTAAATCAGATAAAATTATACACAAATACAGGTAGTGGATTATAGAGGGTTTTTTTCTTCCACTTAGACCCAGGTTGATGAGAGAAATCCTGCCAGTTTAAAAGATAAATAGGAGACAATTTTTAATGTTTACATTTCATAATTGAGTACCTCCAATTAGTTACCTGCATGCTTATCAGGTTACTAATAAGTTTAGCTACAGCAAGCTGTTTAGTCAGTTAAAATATTGCTGCAGGATTATAACTTCTTGATCCTTTGATTACTACTATATCCTTTTAAGATGTCATTTAGGCATAATTCATTGAAATGTGGATCCTGAATTATATAGGATAAACATCATGTTTCTGGCAATATGCTTTATAAGGAATTGGTCTTTCAACACATTTTACTATTCATACTCAGGAATGCTCTGCAAGTTGCATGTTTGACTCCAACATGTGGTGCTTCCAGCAGCTAAGTGACCTAAAGTACTCTCTGCTTATACAGGTTGTACACACACAGGTTGTTCCCAGGTCTCACTCACACCTTACTTCCATTATATCACATACTTAAATATACAACAAAATTTTGAAAACCTTGCCTTGAAACCACAATATATCATGGTTTATCACCCTTGGAGCATAATCTAATACAAACAGCATTCAAGTCTTAAGGATATACAAGACATAACATTTACTGAACCCAACCAGAAAAGCCAGTCCCAGTCTCTCTATGTGCATGTCTCAGCAGTCTGCTCTGTTGTATATGAATATAAACGAGGCAGTACACTTTTCCTCTTTGAATATTTCACCAATTGATTCCCCCTGGCTGAATTCCCAGAGTCTGAGTATCACAGTCCCCTAATGAAGACTTCATAGCATTCTTTTGAACTGATTCCTGCCAATATCAAAGTAGCACAGCAGAAACAAAAATACTAATGTGATGATAGAAGTCACAATTGTTAACTTAAAAAAGAAGCCTTGGTATGCAGGCTAGAAAAACATGTAGTTCAAGAAGGAGATTGATAAATTAATGAAAAACATGGAAACAGATAAAACAACCATTAGAGAACATAACTTTTTGGTTCTACTTAAATAGCAACATGTGATTTCATATAACGAGTGCAATATTGTTTAATTTAAACCCATTCATTCCACCTCAAGAGCAAGACTAAGAAACAGATACAGGAGAGTAAGTGCTTCAAAAAAGTAATCATGAGCCTGACTTATTTAATGAAATGAAGACAGGAAGGTTGAGTAAATACTCTTTGATCAGTTATATTCAAGATAAAAAATAAAAATAAAAAATATATAAAATTCTAAAAAGAATAAACAATATTTTCTAATTATCTGGACCATCTGATGAAAGTTACCACATATTCAACAACACACAAAACTTGCCCATGTCTTTTCAATGCTTTCATAAATTGTTTATATTTACAGTATTTGATTACATTAAAAATTTGGTTTGTTAAAACTGAGTATCTTCCTGTGGAGGACTAAAAAGAGAACCACAGTTTAACACAAAATATAAAATTCATTATTGTATTTTCCACCTAAATTACCAATTTCAATATTCCCAGCCTAGTTTACGTTTTAGCAGATCTGAAAAATTTAGAATGTTTGGATATGATTATGTGCTTAAAATGTTACTAACTCCATTCCCTGTGCCCCAAGACTTTGCTGTTGGTTTTTGGCTTTTTTAAAGCCATCTCAATAGTTTTAGTCTAAAATAACTTTGCTTATTAAAATCTGAAGTTGTCCTGATTATTCTAATACAACCAAATGACATTTAATTTAGGAGAAATTACTTTGAACATGCAATCTAGGAAAGGAAGAAATTGAACAGACTTTCTCTATGAAGCATTTGGGATGTAGTTAAATTGGTTTTGATTGTTCAGAAGGGTAGTGCAAATTTAAATCCTACAGGCAGAGCCAAACTAGCAATACAAGGTAGTATAGTCAGTTAATCTTGTAGTGTTCAGTTTGTTGGGTCTGCGCTGTGAAATTGCTCCTGAGGCTTTCATGTGGAAAATTAGAATGTTCTTTAATGGCTGATGGGGGAATAAAGAAGTAAATACAAAGAAACTCCTACAAGCTCTTAATATTAACTGCACTAAGTAAGTGTAACTAACTGCATTAAGTTATTGATTTATCAGGGCTTGACCAAATAGTATTTTCTTTTGTTCTTTTTGGGGAAAAGGATGAAAATAGAATGATAGACAAGCCAACTGCAAACATGTTACTGAGAAATTACACTGTTTATGCCTCCAACTGTTTCTGTAAGCTATCCAAGAAGCAATTAATAATGACCTCAAACAGACTAAAGCTCACTGGATTAGCCAACAAAGTTTATCATATCCCAAGTAAGATGTACTTTCCTGAAAGGCTGTACCATTTTCAATTGAAAAAAAAAGGGTAAGTACAGTAAACAAGCACAGGACAAGATGTTACAGGAAATCTACTTTGTTGCTATAATCATATCAGTGCATCTGACAATTTTGTTATTGCCATACATCACAAAGACTGAGGAACTGAGCTAACCATAACAATTTATTTACAATTAAACTGTTTGAATTATGTAGACTTACAGAAAAGTCAATGTCCTTAGGATAGAAACAACTTGCAGACTTTTACTTCAGATACTTTTGGGTATTTTACACTCTGTTAAAACTTACAGCTACAGTGGATTTGTTCACAGGGAGATCTGACAAGAAATTGCAGGTATGTGTTGGTCCCATTTGAGCTGCAAAATCAATTCTAGTTGGTGATTAAACTTGCGAACCATTTTAAAGGGAGAACAGTAGATGTGTATGGAAGTTTTAGGGCTTTTAAGTGCAAGTCCCAACAGTGAGTTTCACCAAATTTGAATTCTGATTACCTTTCCTATCCCCAATTAACAGAAAAGCAGGTTATGTGCACATACTGTAAAATCACTAAAAGCATCTTGTTTCACTAACTTGATAGAAGTGGTTAGCCTACTGAATGTTACCTGCCAGGTGCAGTGTAGGAACCATTTGCTTCATTGTGGGGAGAGAAGAAAGAATCAGATAAGAAAAAAAACCTACTGAATGTGTTGCTCTGTCTACACCACCACATAGAATCACAGAATCCCTTAGGTCGAAAAAGACCTTTAAGATCAAGTCCAACTGTAAATGTAATGCCAAGTCCACCACAAAACCATATCACTAAGCACCACATCTACATTTCTTTTAAATACCTCCAGGGTTGTGGACTCAACAACTTCCCTGGAATCCTCTTCCAATGCTTGACAACCCTTTCAGTGAAGAAATATTTTCCCAATATCTGATCTAAATCTCCCCTGGTGCAACTTAGGACCATTTTCTCTTGTCCTATCATTTATTACTTAGGAAAAGGGACTGACACTCGCCTTTCTACAACCTCCTTTCAGGTAGTTGTAGAGAGAAATAAGGTCTCCCCTCAGCTTCCTTTTCTCCAGGATAAGCTAACCCTGTTCCTTTAGACATTACTGATAAGGTTCTGGAGGATCTTCACCAGCTTCATTGCTCTCTGGACGCGCTCCAGCACCTGCAAGTCTTTCACGCGTCTCCAAACTATGTAACAGTCTGCAAGAACTAGTAATTACACAAGTTACTATATCCACACAGAATTTTAACTACTTCGCATACACACTTTCTTCTTAACATAAACCAGGGCAGTCAGTTTTCTACAGATTCTGACTGTAAAAGTCAGTACTTTTACAGCAATTACAGAGTGGCAGCTCCTAACATGTCTTCAGTTTACTGCAATTGCTTCATATAAAGAAGGGGAATAAAAAATACACTTTTTGAAGCAGAAAGTGTTTTGCAGACCAAAACTCAATTTCAATTTTGTGAACACAACCCAAATATTAAATTGTTTGGCAAGCCAATTCAAAGCTTTGATTTGAAAGGGATAAAGTATAGTCAATCATTCCATTCAGTTCTTGTCCACCTGTTTTGGTTAATGGCACATTTGGAATTCTCTGTGTTGTTTTGGGGTTGTTGTTTTGGTTTGTTTGTTTGATTTTTTTTTTTTTCAGTCGGAGTTTTTTTTTGTGTATGGTTTTGTGCTAAAGGTAGGGAAAGATTTTACAGTTGCAATAAAAAAGTTCTGTAAACTAAACTACATAACATTTAAAAACATCTCTCTGAAAATTGATATTATACCTTATGCCCAATCCAGGCTGAATTTTGAGTCAAGGAAGCACGGTGCTGTTGCACTGCACTGTACTGGGATAATTTAGAACGATGTTTTATAGCCTCACAAATTATAGATAGCAAGAACTTGAAAGAAAACAAAGTTTACACTACGAATGCCTACACCAATGACACCATTGTACACTTTCTGTACCTGTTCATATATTCACTCGATACCAGACACAAGAATTGTCTTATTCAGGAAAGATGCAGTTCCTAAACAGATTTAAATGCTCAATGAAGATACCAGACTAATGTTATTTGTCTGCAATCAGACAAATCAGAAAAGTTATACCCCCAAAATCTGAAAGACTCCATCACATCTCTAAGATTGTTGAAAGCATGGTGCTTTCTGAAATATATATAAACTAAGTCATGCAAATTCCACTGATGAACAGTAAAGCATTTGTGAAATACCATTTTCAATTAATAATGCCTGCTTTAGATAGTGTGTGAAAGTTATCAGAATTTTTAAAGCAATTTTTGATTAGTTCTACTCAGACAGTTGTACTAGTCTGTACAAGATGAGGAAGTGTGCCATGTTATCAAAATACTTCTACCTTTCCTTATTTTAATGACTAAACAACACATTCCTGTAGTGTCAATTTTTACTTAAGTCTCTTGATTGTTACTAATCAAGACATATTATCCTTCTTTCTCCACAAAACCTGTCAACAATTAACTTCCTGCCTGACCCCAAATTTATACTTTCATTATACTTTCAGCTCAGGTCAGTTGACTTACTGTCTGTCCTCAGGAGATATAAGGCTATAGTGTTATGTTGTGGCTAAGATTTTAGACCTTGTAACCTGTATTAAGTACACATTTAGATTATAAATGGATTTGGCCTTCATGAGAATCCACGTCATACAGTTTCTATTGAAACAAAAGCACTCTACTTTTGCAAAGGCAAACAGGGTATGACACAGTATACTTTTATGTAAATACCATCACCAATAAGGAAGACCAGCTTCCCCAAGGCTTCCCACTGCTCACATTGTCTGGCAAACTACCTTTTCACACACACAATAGAGTCCAGCTGGACCAAAGAATCACTGTTACTTACCCTAATGCAGACTCTGACTTTCTTCTAATACCAGATAATGTAGCTGTTTACTGCAAAGTTAGAAGAGGTTTTAACACAGTTATTTGAAGTATTTTCATGCATTACTACAGGTTTAATTATCAAGAAACTCAATTTTACTCCTCAAAATACAGATTTGAAAACTTGCTTTAGCAACCAGTGTGAGATTTAAATTCTAATTTCGATGGCAGAAGTTACTGTTTACTAATCCCTTTTGTCTCTTGACTGGAAAGCAAGGAGAGAAGAAAAAAAAATAATGTGTATTTTTGAACCTTTTGAACAGCTGAGTGAGAAAGGTTTTGCCAGAAGAAGCAGGGACACACAGGTGGTATCCCCTGCTGCAAAACTTTAATAACTTTTAGACTAGATCCTCTAACATTTTAGACTGTTAAAGAAGAAGGAAGGAAAAGCATTCCAGCAGAGTTCCAGTAATAAAAACCTGTTATCTTAGGCTGGCAAAAAGAACTGACATTATGCTGTTTATCAGGAGGTTTATGTCTGATGAATGGCAGCTAAGTGACAGAGAACAGACTCCTGAGAGCAGCGTGACGCTCCTACCTCAGGTCTGGCTGCTGTAGAAGAACCTGGAGAGTGTAAGACCCTTCATAGCACCTCTGGTCAACTTTTTCTTTTTTGACTTTTATTTTTTTCGTTACAGTTGATATTTTTGAGTATGTGATCTGTTCCAGAGTATTTGCCTATCACTGTGAGCTGCTCAAGTAATACTCAACTCAGAGACAGAATATACATTTTTAATTCTAAATGAAAATAAGAAGGATAGGTTCAACTGTATGCTTGAAAGACATTTTTTCAAGCAATAAAGCCATCAGACAAGTTTAATAGAATATTCAAGGCAAAAATGTCTTTCTAAACTTGTTTTATTTTAACAACTCCAGGGATAAATTAATTTATTATGTGATTAAATTAGAACCTGACAGTGACAATAAACCCAGTCCTGCAGAGTATTAGACTCACTTGGGAGGAATAGAACTGTAACTAAATAAAAAACCCACCGTAATTGGTATCTAACATATCTTATAAAAAAATTGTTGTGATGCTGTAATAATAAGGGACAAAATACCAGTTGGAAGAAAAGGATGTGTTCTTTACTATCCCTCTCTAATCATACAAAACATGTTCTACTTTAAGATAGAGATGAAGTCTTAAGCAAAATAAGACTTCAATATCCTTGAAAGTACAAGCTTAACTCATCTTCCTTGTAATAAGTTTAAACTTCACTTTGAAATATTTACCAAGAACATTATTACTTGTATGATCATAGAATAACACTGAAGTGTCTGACGAGCACCTTATTTCAGGTTTCTTTATTTCATAAATTCTACCTGCTTAAAAGCTTAAAAAAAAGCTTTTTTTAACAGCACCCCAAACATTTATATATAATAACTATATTAGCTAATGTCAAAACCTGAGGAAACAAGTTCCCAAAAATACGCTATTAACTCCTAAGAAGGACAAAAACCATAAGATACTTTTAATTAATTCTAAACAAGAAAAAAAAATTCCCAGTGTAATAAGCAAATTTTTGTTTTAATTTGCTGAGACAAACTGTAATTATCAATTAGCTTATTTGCTACAGGGCATTTTTACACATATAGTAGTCAAAGTAGTACCAAAAGACTATAACCAATTCTTAAGGAGTTTTCTCACTAAAATACATGTATGAAAAAGAAAAATAGTTCTGTATTCACAATTAGCATCTCTCCTTCTCCAGAAATATGAAGACTGTTTTGTTAGCAATAAAGTGATGACATAACTACTAATCCAGCAAAGTATTATGCTTGCTCTTTACAAAGAAAAATACATATTTTCAGATTTCCATATTAAGACTGAAGGGACAAAGCAAATCCAAATAGAAAAAGGAAGAAGAGCCTGTCCTCAGCAATAACAAGCTGCACCTGAATTGAACACAAAATGGCTCTAGCTTCCTACAGAAAGCAAGCTCAGAGCATGTTAAAAAGTCTTTGAAAAAGTCGCTCTTCAGGCAAACAGATATGCACCAGGAAAGTAAACAATATTAGAGGTATTAGCCAATTTTCTGACTTGTATTCAGATCACAGAATTAGCAATTTCCCACATACTCTTGAATTCTTTTGTCAGTCCTTAACCCTTTCCTATTAAAAGATTAAAAGAGATACTTGCTAAAACTGTCTCTAGTTAGAGATCCCATTGCAGACTCAACAAAGGTACCAAAGACAAAACAAAAACACTAACCTCTTTGCCTGAGCCCTGAAAATTAAGCCATCTCAGAATATCTATACAAGTATACATATAAATATACTGCTGCTACATTAACTGTACCTGCTTGTGCACACAGTGGGACAACCTTTAGCTGCGAAAGTAACATCAAGGTTCCTTTCAAAATCCAACTGCATTTAAAATCTAATTATCTAATTTCTATCCTTGTTTGTAATTACAAAGACTGGATGAGGCTCCTACTTAAAGCAAAATCATAACAATGCCAAACATAGTGTGAAAGCTATCAGTAAACAGCTGTAACATGTAAGAAACTGACCACAACAGTCTCTCAGCCCATACCAATTACTTGATTTCTGTTGCTGCTATTGGTCTCCCTTATCAGATCAAATCTATTACCATACGTGCCTGTTTAATTCCTTTCCTCTTACCCACCTCTTAGTTATCTGTTTCCATCCCCTGGTAGCTATTAGAGCTATTAGGGTGCTACTTGCAACGTTGGGCAATCCTTGCATCCCTACAGCCTCTTCTCGCATCAGCTCCTACATGCAGCTACTCTTTTGCCTTTCCAGTGGAAGAGTGGAGTAAAAAACCAGCATTCTCATGTCTACCTGGTTTCAAGCATCTCTTTAGTATTGTTTGTATCTTACATCAGCAGCTATGCATTCTGTCTGAAACAGGAGCCCACTTGCAAAAACAGAAATGGGTTGTATATATATTGACCAGAAATATAATTTGCTTTGATGTTCTCTTGATTGTTACAGCAGAATTGCTTACTACAACTGTGTTTCTTTCTTAAATCTTAAATTCAGACAGAAACAGAAATGCCTGATTATAGCAAGGGCCAATGATGGGAGCTGATGTTTGAATAGCTGGTATTAAAGTGTGGAAGTCTAATAAAAAAAAGTTGATTTATCACAAAAGCTATCTAACTAGATTGACAGCAATTAAAGTGCATTTGGCACAATTAGCCAGGTGTACCTGACCTATACTGAGACTAATAGGGCACACCTGACCTAAATCATTTGTTAATTTTACTTTTTGCTTCAAATTTGGCTGGTGAAGGTTAATTAGGTAGTCAGACATTACTTTGTGTCTCAGTGTATCTGTGCTACAGCTGGCCTATTAGCAAGAGCTACTACTGCTTCATACGTCTGCTCAAATTTCTGAGCAGATACATAAGAAAAGAATATTTTGACTTTTCCTGTTGCCATATACAACACTGAGATGTGACTATAAAATGTACATTGTGCAAAGAGTGATTGGGAATTTACAGGCACTATGGATTCAGCGATGTGCAAAGCCAATGTAAGTACAGAGTACTCAATGTCAATCAGGCAAAGGCTTAAAAAAAAACATAAGAAGAAAACAGAGTACTGTAGATAAAATACATTTCTTATAGGGTAGAATATACATTCCAAAAGACCCTTAAATGACAACAGTCTTTAAGGAGAGAGACTTGTTTGTTTTCAGAACATGGTTAACAATTTTCCTTCTCTTACGGCAAAGCAATGCTTAGCTTAATTCCATCGCTTTTTTTTTCTCAGTGTCTCCTGAATTCAGGGACTTTTGCTAAAATACCAATCATCTAGTCATTCTTTATGTTTGTCATCTATATATTGGTTATTATTAAGATCATTTAGGAAGATGTACGTATCTGGAACATGTCATAGTCTGTAATACCAGAAGTAACAGGACTCCATCCTGTAAGCCCCATCGCTGCATTCTCACAGAATTTCATCCACAGAATCATGAAATTGTCAGAGTTGGAAGGCATCTCTAGAGATCATCTAATCCAACTGCCCTGACAAAGCAGGATTGCCCAGAGCACATCACTCAGGACTG
>BJBW01002081.1:22050-41409 GCA_004320125.1 Scolopax mira
AGCCTGTTCCAGGGCTCTGTCACCCTCACCGTAAAGAAGCTTTTCCTCATATTTGAATGGATTCATTTATCACTAACTTGTAGTTTCAACATGGAGATTCCTACATTTCAACCTCAGAAATAGTTTGTGTCATGCAAAGATTAAAAATAAAAACAAATACTTCACTTGATTCTGCATTTGTCACAGGATGGCAGGGGTTGGAAGGGACCTTCTGAGATCACTTAGTTCAACCCCCCTGCCAAAGCAGGTTCACCTTCAGCAGGTTGCACAGGAATGCATACAGGTGGGTTTTGAATATCTCCAGAGAAGACTCCACAACCTATCTGGGCAG
Source organism: Scolopax mira (assembly GCA_004320125.1). Lineage (NCBI taxonomy): Eukaryota > Metazoa > Chordata > Aves > Charadriiformes > Scolopacidae > Scolopax > Scolopax mira. Next base: position 22,382 of record BJBW01002081.1, read on the forward strand.
CCTGTTCTAGTAAAGAAGTTTTTCCTCATGTTGAGATGGAATTTCATGTGTTCTATTTTGCACCTGTTGCCCCTTGTCCTGTCACTAGGCACCACTGAAAAGAGTCTGGTCCTATTCTCTTGACACCTGCCCTCTAGATATTGATGAGGTCCCATTTCAGTCTTCTCCAGGCTAAACAGATTCAGGTCTCTCAGCCTTTCCTCATAAGAGAGGTGCTCCATTCCCTTGATCATCCTTATAGCCCTTCACTGGACTCTTTCCACTAGTTCCCTGTCCTTCTTGAAATGACGGGCCTAGAACTGGACAGAACACTCCAGATGTGGCCTCACCAGGGCAGAGTAGAGGGGGAGGACAACCTCTCTTGACCACACTCTTTTTAATGCACCCCAGGAGACCATTGGGCTTTTTGGCCAAAAGTGCCCATTGCTGGCTCATGGTAAATCTGTTGTCCACCAGGACTCCCAGCTTCCCCCTCATCTACCCAGGCAGTCATTCTGCATTCTGCATGTCATTACTGAATATTTTTAATTTCACACTTGAAACTATTGCTTCCGCATCATCCACTTGCCTCATCACTGAATGCCAAAATTCAACTATAAAAGTTGATTATTTGTGTCAATAAGGTATTTCAAAACTTGAGTTGGTCTGCAGAGATTACAATGAAGCATTTGCAGCACAGACAGGGTCTCAGTCGTCTTTCAGTAACTTTATCTTATCTGAGATCTTCACTTCTCCCACTGGGAATATTTATCTGTGACTCTAAGCCTAGAAAGCTGAAATATACTAAAAGGTAATAGAACTTTTTAAAACTATCTTGTAATATCTATGCATGCCACTTTTTCCGTATGTAAGTTTTCAAATACGTAAATTCTAATCCATGTTGCATACAAAGACAACCTGTATATAAAAGCAGTACCACAATTTTTGCGGCTGAAGAGAGGTCTATTTGAAAATTTGACTCTGTTACAAAGAATAGACTATTAGCTTTACATATTAATATTTCGTTTATCGTATCATACAGTATAAATTCCTTTGATAGATGTGCCTAGGTCAAGTAATTTCAACTAAAATGTTATCTGCATCCTTATACAAAAGATTTTTTTTTTCCTTTCAGAGAGATGAATCTAAGAATAAAGCCAAAAATCCAAATGACTTCTGTTTTCAATAATAAAACCTGTGCTTTCTTCACAGGTGTTTCTTCATTTTAAGCAGAGCTTAACCTCTGTTTCTTGCCTATAAGAATGTATGGCTATAATCCTTTGACAAGGGTTTTGCAAAGTGACAGTTCAAACTGTCAATCATTTCTTCAGGGCCTATGACTTCATGGTTAAATTTGCTTTTGATACATGTGCAATTAAATATTTCATACTGTTTCAGAACTTTCATCTTACTCCCTTCAAAGTTAATGTACCATCATTGCTGTTTTATACTGCAAAGTGCATTTGAGACAAGAACTATCATTAACATGCAATTCAGAGTCCATTCACTAGTCGTTGTGCCTTTCAGTTTTGCTGTATTTAATATTTTAGCACAAGGGTATATAACTTTGCATTAATCTTTATTAAACATAACTTGCATTTTTATAGCACTGTTCGTGAATTGCTTGGGAAAGCAAATGGATCTGCAACATCAACACTGTTAAGAAGGCTTACTGTCTCATCTTGACTTCTTTCTGCTTTTATAGGATTAAAATAAAAATAATAAAGTAGTGACTAAAGAAGCAAGGGTATCAGAGCACTTTCCCAGTACTGTGCACAATAAATGAGATGAGGCTGGATTCAGCTTCACAGATTTGCTAATAATAATAATAGGAGTTGTAAGCCTAACTCAAAGCTCAAGAAATTGAAATTATTACTGACCTTCTTTTGATTTTAAAATTCCATCATTCTCATTTTCCAGCTGTCCTAAAATAATCCTGATTATAGTTTTTCATTATAACCCAAATGATATTAAAATTATTGCTAAAGTTTACACTACTGCAAAGTACTTATTCAGAACGCCGTGTAGAGAAATCAAAAATTAATAGGGCAGCTTATACTAAATTCAAAGCTTTAAAATAATTATTTAGATTCTGGAGTTATATATCCTTTGGGACTTTAATGTAATAGACTAAAGTGGGGTACGTTTGTTCAAATACCACAATATACTATAGAGAAACTCAAAACCAGCTCTGGATTGTGAATGCCCTTGACTTCAGTGGTGCACAGTTCTCTGCTGGTAATTGATTCTGCATAATGGCAACCTGAGGAAGTCCATTTTTTCCAATCTATTCTGGATTGTCTTTTATCCTCTGTTTCTTTCAGACTGAACACTAATAACTGCTCCATTCAACATAACATGAAAGCCATGAATTTTAAAGCCATAAAATGAAATCCTGAGTTTTTCTAATTCACTTACAATCTACATACTTTCCTGACTGGTGGACTCAAAAAGACATGCAACTTTAGCCTATAGATTCATTGCTGCTTCCTATTTTAAAAAGAATATAACAAACAGTCATGACTTAAACATTTACTGGTGGCCTCAACTCTAAGTTCCTGGTGAAAGTCAATGATTTATAGTCTTCACACATTTCTTTCTTTATAACGTATGCAAGTGTGTCTACATTATTATTGCTCCAAAGCAACAAACAAAAAAAAAAACCAAGAAGTCATTTGGATTTCGGTTACAATCACGAAGGTCACTGCATAGTCAAGTTCATGGAGCTAGAGATTCTGACTTCCTGAGTTTTCAGCTTACAGTTACTATATCTTTTCTTTCTAATTATTTACCAGAGAAACTTTGGGATACATTAGAATTCATCCACTGCAATCCTGTCTGTCCATGGCATACTTAACACTGTTATTCCTCCAAATTCTTGCTATATCAGGTCTGCAAGCATCCTATTCATGTCAAAGGGAATATTCTTTTTACTTAAGACATACTGCAAAACATCTATTTGACATAATAAACAAGGTTTCCATACAGTGCTGATGTACTGGTGGTTTGGGTTTTTTGGGGTTTTTTTTTAATGGCTTAAAGGATTAAAAATCATTCTACAGGCAAGAGCAGAGTCACAAACAAGACTCTGGAAACCAGATGAAGTCATGAATCTGCAGCTGGCTAAGCTATTCATCTGGAAGCTCAGTCCAGCTGCAGTTACTATTTTTTTCTTAGTTACATACAATTGGCCATGGAGTGCAACAAAGAGTCCTTGATACTTCTTTTTAACCATAAGGAATTTCTGTAGAAAGACTCAGAAATAACTCTTGCTCTGTAGAAACTATTGTCGTGTATGTGTGTGCATGTGTCCTAAAAAAAAATAATAAAAAAATAAATTAACATTTAACAATTAAAATCACATAGGTAAAGCAAAAAATAACTATCTATCAGTATTTTTCAACTTTTCCCCTTTTCAGATAATATCTGCTTCTGGAGATACAGCTAAAGGCATGGACATGAGAATGGAAAATACATTGACTTACAAGTCATCACAATTTCTAAAAAGATTATTGTCCATCCAGTAGCTCAATTTTTAAATTTTGGAATAATGTTCACAGAGTAAGAAAGAATTATTTTGTATTAGGCTGGTGCTAAGTACTTTGCAAAAAGCTTTTATACAGTTTTATTTGTACAAATCAATGTATTACCATGTAAAGTGTATGTTCCTTACCATTTATTAAAAACCTCTAGGTTTTTTCCTCTCTCTAGCTTTTGGAATCAGGCTCTTGGAGTATATTTAAAATGGACCAAACTTCAAAGTGACAGAATATGCAAGGCTTTTTGGAAACTCCTCAAACCCACTTGATATAGCTTTAAAAAACACAACAAAAACAGAATAATGTCCACACTAAAAGAAGGTTTGTTGGTGAAAAAATGTTTTTAACATGTTATACACAGTCTGATCTTGTTACCTTTGAAGATGGGAGTCAGAAAGGCAATATGAGAAAGTAGTAAATGCATTGAGTTACATTGAAAGAGGCTGCAATTACAGAGAAAGATTTGTTTGCTATCTTAATCTGCTCGTGCCTTTTAAGCAAAATCATTGGCAAATGTCTATTTACTTCTATAGAAGCACATGAATTGTTATGATCTCTTAATTACCACAATGTTTATTCTGGTAATTTACACTCATTTATTAACATAAACTACCTATTTCCTATGGAGAACAATATAAATTTCTGTGATATAAGCACATACCCAAGTTCAATATAGTTGCCCCACTAAGAAATCAAAAATCCATTACAAAGGTCATTCTTTATTTGCCAACAAATTCTTACACACAACAGCTATGGAATGCACGATATGGTAGTGTCTTCCAGAAAACCTTCAAAACATTAACTGGAAGGATTTTCAAAATATATTGATTGACTTTACAGTTTGAATTTTACTGTCTGTAGAATACTGACCATTTTAGTAGTCCTTTTAAAAAAATATTTTTTATCCAAAAGTACATTACAATTGAAAGGCATCTCTACAGTGCCATCTGCTAGAGTAATGTTCCTCGATACATGAGGAATCTGACAATTGTCCCCTCATGGTGGACAAAACTTCAGTTTGTAACCTTGTGGACCCATGTGTTACCTACATTTTCAGACATGACATTTTTCACACCTAAGCAAGCTGTGACTGAACTGACTCTTCCCTTCTCTACACTGGCTGGGTGTAATTTGAGATTAAATCCTACCTCCAGGGAAAGAAGAAAGGAGCACTCTGAAAGAAATTTAATTTTTTTATTATAATGGTAGCTGTGTGAATCTGCTTCAAGGTTTAAAGTGTGAGAGGGAGCCCTGGGAGAGAAGGATTAATGGGCAGAGGGCAGGTGAAGCAGTCAAAGGTACATAATAAATTAGTGTACCATAGTTGCATAATTTATCATATAGCTCTCTATTTCATCACATTTATCATCATCACATATGTGCCTCTAAGTATGCAACACCCATGGTCACATACTGTGGCCCAATACTGTGATAACCAAAATCAGTGATAAGTTGTATAGACCTGAATTCATGTTTCTCATTAAAAATAATTTTAAAAGGTTTGAAGGCATTCAAAATAAACAGCAGTAAACAATTTATTCACTTTAGCTTCATTAAACAGTAAGGCCCAGATACTACACCTGAAGAACCACTATGGCAGAAGCCGGGATTTTATAATAAAATAAAATTCACTCATTTAAACTATCCTGGAACTAAAGAAAGGCAAGAAATGACAAATGATCTTTCCTGGCCTCCTGATCAATTTCCCACTATTTTCCCACTGCTGTACAGACTGTTATTTTAGGGATGCCTCAAAGTATTCACTGAAGTTACCAGGCTAACCTGTAGATTTCTCCACATTGGTGTGGTAACCTGTTATGCAACTGCTGAGAAATCAGTTTGTAGTTTTGAAGATATGTTTAATGGTGTTAAAATAAAAAAGCTATGTGCAATTAGTTAAAACATTGAATGTGTAATAAATATAGTATTTCCCTAGAGAAGGAAGATCAAAGGGCTGTAACATAAGGAAGAATTTTGATCAAACCTTAGAAGTGTTTGATATTTTAAATAATCAAATATTGACTCCTTGATTGGCTAAAGATACAGTCCTTTGTGATGCAAGCCTGGAGAATTCCCTGCTCATGCTACCTACGTAAAACCTGCCCCTTCCAGTCCTTGCCTGATATTCTGTATGACCTCCATTATCTTCAAGGGGAATCTTGAGATTGAGATTGATGAAATTCTTGACTCTTGAAAAGTTATTTTTCTTTCTTCTTCTTTTTCTTTACATAAATCCAGAAGCCTGTGTAAACTGACTGGAGTGGAACTACAGCCAGATCAGGACACTAAGAAGAGAAAGAATTTCAGCTGGCAGTAGCTGTCATCACTGCAGACTGACAATAGGGGAAGTTGTTGGACAGAAGATTGTTTTTCACTGCTGTATAAAAACTGAATACAGCTGATATAAGCCTCCCAAAGTGTATATGGTGTTATTTTATTGCTCTTATTATATTTGTTTCCCCAAAGCAAAATGTTGATATAACTCGTTTAGGAGTTCTCATTTATTCAGAAATTCTCTTCCAGTGCATTCAGCAAGTGCCATTGCAAGAATGGTGGAAGTTGTAATATATTGTAATATTGGTGGAATTTTCCCCTCCAAATATAAGGAGGGAACTAAAATTACAGTAGAAAAGACAAAGTATCATGGCATGATAAATGTCGTCCTGTCTAACATCCTCTGCTGTGCAGGAATATATTTATTTTTTCAATAAATACAATTACAGAACAGTTTTCCTTCTATGAAGCTGTCCCTCGACTCTCCCTTATAATACAGGAGACACTGTAGATGTCAGAGGGCCAGATTTCTTCAGTGAGCATGATTATAAAATATTTCTCTATGTCCTCATTAGTTTCTTGAGATTATCTTTTTCTTAACTGTGACTGTCTTGGGTTTTTGCTTACTTTCTGGGCAATTAGTGAGAGAATTCTAAACAGTGACATTGTTTCCCTCTTTCCTTCAGTCTGTATTAGACTAAAAGCAGGTTTCTTTTATTCTTTGACTAGAGTAGCTGAAAGACTATAGTCTTTTTCTGTTTCAAAGCTGCAGTAAAGTAGAAGCTTAGCAGGTCTACTGACTTGGAGGCTATTCCTGTTAACTGTCTAGGGGGTTTTGTCTGCTTGCTTTGAGCTCAAAGGGGCACTAGACAAGAAAGTGGAGGGCAGAGGCTTTAAGGGAATGTGGTACAGCTATATTGCTGCTTTACCTGATTTTATCCCTGAATGCTGCAGGGAAACAGGAAGTTCTTTACCAAATGCACCTTCCTGCTTATATTTCGTGGCAACCCAAATCACTAGTTATGTCTTACATGAGCATAAGCATCTCTTATTCACAGTGAAAAAAAGTAGATTTATCCCATTCTGGGGGTGAAAGCAAAGAACTTTATCCAAAACCAACAATGCAAAAGGGCAAGAACTTTCCAGATGAAACAACTTTGGGATCTGCAAGCTGTTCCATAATATGCTGTAAGTGAATAGTGACTTATGTATCTGTTAGGTAAATATCATGCTGTCACACCGATGACATACTGTAATAACAGAAAATGACACAACAACATTTCCATATATTTTGGCGAAATACCATTGCGGTCTTTGTGGCACTGCAAGACTCACTTGGTTTTATTTTATCAGAAGACCACTGACAATGGGAAAAATATGATGATGAAATTTCTGTAATCTAAGTTTAGTCAGCTATCTCTCAAAGCTGAGAGACAATTCAAGTTTATTCTGATTATCAGAATATGTTATTTGCTTGATGTAGAAACAAAATATAAAATAACAACCCTCAAGCAGTTTCCTTACAATCAAGGTGAAGACAGGGCTTTTAAAACTCCTGTGAATAAAAAAATCACTGTCTACTGACCTGACATATGAAGTAAGTTGCCTTTTCTCAGCAGGAGATATGGTTTAGAAGAAGAAACTGTTCTAGGTTTGTTTTTTAAAGAAGCCATTTAGGTTTCTTTATATCCTAGCTTTTTTATACTTACCTATAATGTCAAAAGCAGGCTTATAAGAAGGCAATTGACATATTTAATGGCTACAGATTTTGATGCCAGACTGTGCTGTATATTCTAACAATTGCTTCTTTTTCTTTTGATGCCTTCTTCTCACATGGGATGACACAAAGGCAGTAACTTTGCAAGAATCTTAAAAGCAAGAGAACTATATTTTTCTTATAGAGGTGAAGTGAATTTTGCATGCTTTGTGTTTGAGGACCAACAGATAAATACACCTTAGGGTGCTTTTATACAGTAATTCACCATGGGATTATAACTCTCATGTTGTTATAACCCTCATTGGACCATCAGGAGAAAGGAGAAAATCCACAGTAGGTTCTAAAGCATGTACTTCTACTGAGGAAGAGACCCAAGTGGGTTGTCTAGGCCTGTCCCAGGATCTTTCAGTTCTTTATGTAAATTGTGAATATTTTTAATTTTAAAGTTTAATACTTAAAATTGCAAGCCAAATATTCTCCAAGAGTCTAATTCAAATTGGTGAACAGCTTCAAGGCCATTTTTTCAAGCAAATACAGATTATGTGTTTAAGTCACACATTACATCAAAAATGCCAGCTCATGGTCTGCAAGAGAAACGTACATACATGTGCTATTACATACACGCATGCATGTGTTAACCAAAAAGACATAAGGCCAAATAAACCCAAACATCTAAATGCAAGCTTATAAGTGGTGAGATATGTTAATGTTATTAACATGTTGAATTCTGAAATGGCCAATGATTATTGTGATGAATAAGAAGGCTTGCATTGTATCCTGTCTACATTTTCCTTTTGTTTTTTCATTATGGCCATATTTGGTACATATTCTTACATTATGTTTCCTATTGTTATATTGGTCAGAAGATAAACAATTCTAAAAATCCTGTCCGTTAACATTCATTGCCTCAAGCATTTTCAGCAGGTATAGTTAAAGATAGAAATTTCTTGTCCACATCCTATTTATCTTACCTTTCTTCTAAACTTGTGATGAAAATATAAAGAAAAAGAAATCTAACTACATCCATTAATAGTCTATCATTATAGATATAAGGACTACACTAAAATGTCTAGGGAAACAAAAATAGAATTGTAATATTTATTCTCCTGTTATTCTTTAACTTGATATAAACTCATCATATCTATAGTAGCTCATATGTGTAATAATTTAAATTTGGTTGTGGATATTTTTAATCTTTTCTTAATATTTAAAAACCCCCAAACTAACAACCAACCCGCAACACAAACTATACTGACTTCATACTATATTATGCATCCTGTTTCAGAACTCCATCAAAACTAAACGCACGATAAATCTCATAACCAGGTTCCTAGGATACACAGTTCAAGGGTTAAAATTATCACAGTAAAAAAGAACAAAGACTCACTGCAATGACACTGCTGAGATTCTTTTAGTCAATTCAAGCAGTGAAGGGCTCATTTGTGAAGTAAAATAAAAAAACCAACAACTGAACCTGCTCTCTAAACCTTTAGGTTTGGAGGTATTTCTTCTTATATAGGGTTACCAGCAGCAGATATCTGAAATTAACAAAATGTACAGGCAATGGGAGATGCATGGGCAGAAGAAAATGAAAAATATACTAACTAGGATATTTAAAAACAAAATGTAGGCTTTTTTTCTTGCCACAGCAGCCTTTTCACACTCAGCTGGACAGCACATTTCTTTCCTCTCACAGATATTCCTCTCACAGGGCATGAAACAATACTAATCTTCCTTAAAAATTCAACACAAACTCAATATCCCCAAAATCTTCTGATTTAGAAATGACAGATCCATTCATATCAGCAACTCTGAAAAGTTAAACATTCAAGAAAGGATTTTAATCTCTGGAAACACAGAGATAAATAATGACGTATTTTTTTCATTTAAAACAGATTAGAATGACAATTAAAAGATCAGTGTTAAATCTATATGCAAAATACCCCAAATACTGATGGTACATCTAACTGCTTAATTTGACCTCTGCTTTACGAAGAAATCAAATATATTTTCCTGAACTCACATTACAAAATTATCTTTGGAAAATGATATGTTCCCTGAGAGAAGAGATGTAATTGCAAGTGAAAAGAGGGTTTAAGAGAGCCACTCGCGATATACATAATAAACATTTTTACTCACAGCACTTGATACCAGGAAATTAGAAAATATATCAGTTTGGCATCATGGTTGAAATTTTGGCTTCAACTTGCCTTTTCTGTGCCCCTGATCTTCACATATCATATGAAGAAAACGCCTTCTTTTGTCCATCCTATCCTGGTAATGACCTTTTCCAAACAGTGGCTATGTCACATACATCTGCAACACCTACAAGCGAGGTTCTATTCTCAGGATTATCTGTAGATGACCTACATGATAAATTAAGTAGTAATAACAAGAACCCATCCTGCTTGAAGTACAATCTCAGAGAACTAAAACTTCCAGGACATTGCACACTATGAAGTACAAGAAATTAACTACAAATTCTTACTTCCAAAAAAATCTTATATTTGTAATACAAAAAAAGCAATTTTTCTTGACTTCCCTTTTCACACCAACAATTATTTCTAGCCTAATGCTGAAAGCCCCAAGATTCCCATTTCCTTCCATGAATTTTAAAATAGGCTTATTATTTGAATGAATAAAGTCAAAGCAATTGTTCACATCAGGAGAACTACTTGAACATGTTTTAATCCACTGTGCCAGGACCTTAATTTACCTTGCCATTTCACACCTGTGTTTATCTAACCTGAATAAAGAACAACAGAATGGGCACAAAAATCATACAAGTCATCTTCCACTACTTTTAATTTCCTCAGAATTACTAAATGACTTGTACTGTGTCTCTCTTTCTACGTTTCTTTCAGGGACTTCAAAGAAGTAAAAAAAGAAAAGAAAAATATTGTCCAAGTTAAAATTTGAAGGTAGAAAAAAATCAAGATATTTCCTGCATTCCTTTTTATTTTTCAGCTAGCAACCCTAGAAAGGAGTTCAAGGGTCTAAGTATCATTCTACACACAATATCAACATGAACTTTCATTCTTTAAAATAACCAGTTCACAATAAAGTTTTGTTATACTTCTGTTTTGCAGAATCACAGCATATTCACACTGTACATTAACCAATGTATCTGACTGGAGATGGGGAATACAGGCTTTAATAAAACATGCTGGTACAATGTATTTTTTGTTGTAACCTGAAGACAGCAAAAAGAATTAATTTGAAATTTTATCACTGAATACATGATCATTTACTTATTTGAGAATAGGGTCAAATAATGTCAGGATCCTAGCATTCTTGGCTTTTTTACATTAATTATTATTTCCAAAGATAAACTATTTGGCATCAACAGCTTTTGGAAAACATGAAGGAACACCTTTGAATTTTGGCTGAACCACTTACTATCCAGCATATTGAATATTTACTATATGACCATCTTTTTTTTATCCTTTTTTTTTTTTATGCAGAGTTCTACTTGATATCTCCAAGAAGCTTGAAAAAATAAAGGAAAAAAATTATAAAATTACACGATCCTCTCAGTATTCTCAACCTATTCTCAATATTCTAAACCATCTTGTGCTCTTACATTTGAAAGTACAAAATGAGGTTTTACTGATTAAACAGTAATGGAAAATAATTTTCTATATAAAATTTCTGTTATTACTACGTGTTAGCTATATTTGGCTAATGCATTTGACTGGCTCTCCCATTAAGAATAAGAAAGTTTTCTGCTGACAGCTAGAACTATTGAGCCCAGAAGAATCTGATAAATATACTTGGATTTTTACACTTCACACCAAAGCAGCACCCAGAGAACACCACACTGCTCAGGAAAACACCAGAATATGTCAGTGTCTCCAGATATTACACAATAAGTCCAAGGGAAAGGTCACTCTATCACAGAGTTACATTTGTTGCATAATTAACTACGTGACATCACTTTTTCATAGCCATTTTCAGGAATACTACTTATTTTCATGAAGTTAATGAATATGTCATCATCTTTTCTATTCCTCTTTTAGTTTTATTAGCCAAATTAGGCATTATGTTTATAGTTGTACATGAAAAATGGAGGAATTTATTCTAGCATGCAGCAAAGATGAAATTGTGTCGTAATGGTATGTTTTAATTCAGTTATTTAACTTACTGCAAGAGAGGTGCTTTATGGCAGAACCAATTGTGGTGTCTCATGCCAAATGCAGAAATGATCTTGAAACATGCTGAAGTTTTGCTCCACAGACCAAGAAATCCAGCTATAAATACACTTTTGATTATTTGTCAAGGAAGGGTGCAATAGGATGTTTTTTATTCCTCCTTGTCTTCCACATTGCTGTTAACTCTACTCACCAATGTGTGACAAGGTATGGCTGTCACCTTGATGTCTTTTGATGTGAAAGGAGGCACATATAAGTCCAGCTCTAATGTGTTTGGTTTCATTCATATTTTCTTTTGTGATGTTCAGTCCTACAACATCTTAATACACTGATATAATCAATACTTGAGTTTTGATAGCGGGTTAGCATGGTCTTGCCTTGGCCAAAGGTTGAATGTGGTAACCCATTACCCACATGACAACACAACTAGAACTGACTGTAGAGGGCCTTCATAAAGACCGTGGATCATAGCAACAGAAAGGAAAACAACATCTGACATGGCTGGAAAGGTATATAGTGATATCATCACAGACGGGATGGCATCCCGTGCAAACCTTTGGCTATGAAGACTATTGGCATTAGAGAAGCAGATTGCCAGGGTCATTGTAACACTGATGTCCAACTAAGCATAGGAGCAGAGCACTATGCTTAAGGTGAAACCTAGCCACCACTCCAGAGCCTGGCTCTGAAACTCACTGGAGGGAGCATCACCTTCTCCAGGGCTTGACTGTCCCATCTCGTGGGATCAGTAACTCGGGTGAGCAACATGACACTGTTTGATATTCCTTTCCCCACCATGACAGAGTTCCATGTTGTTTCTTTTTTAAGGCAAATAACATCTTTTGTGGAACTTTCATAAGAAACTGCAATGCTCACATAACTCAAACAAAACTACCTGAAAGTGATAGTTATGTACTTTACAAGTGACAACCATTTAGAACCTGTCAGTCAGGAAGAAAATTATTGCTCTTTGTGCATAAAATTGCAATTAAATTGTGCTTCTTCTGTTTCAGTTAAAAGACAAGCATCTCTAGACCACAACTTAACGCATCAGAGAATAGACAGATTTCCAGGGGTAAATTCTGATTTCAATTACATCATTACAAATTCAGAGCAAGTCCATTGAGCTGAAAAGCTTTGAAATGAACTTACAGTAACAATGAAACAAAAATCTGGCCCCTTTCTGCTCATTTCTATCAGCATTTCTTCAATATTTAGCTACAGATACTCCATTCCATTAAAAAGAATTAAAACTGTGTCCAGAAGAAATGTTTCTTTAGGCAGAGATCTTTTACTATCATCTGATATTTGAAAATAAATAGGCTAACTGAAAGGACTACATGACATACTTTTCCTAACTACACATCTCTGGTTTACATGCACACCAGAAAACACCAATTAAATAAAATCTGCTTAATTTATAGAAAAATAGCTAAAATTATAGATGTTTTTTCACAGACTCAGCAATTAAAAAAAATTACATAATATATCATTGAAACCTCCTACACTAACACCAAGCAACAGAGTGTGAATAAGGAACAAGATAACACAAGATATAAGATGTTGGAAGAAAGATTAGGGGTTGAACTTTCAAACTGGAACAAGAGAGGCATCATTTGTTAATGAGAGCTGATATACTGCACCAAAAAATAGCTGTCTAGAAAACAAGGTAAAATGTGCCTCTGTTTTTGTTGCTCCCATATGTTGAAAATGCTAGTATACTGTAGGCTAATAAAGATATTTCAGGTGCCATTCAGGATGTATCAGGAAGATATTATATTCAGGACCCTAGAGTATATTAACAAAGTAGTTGCTCTCATCTGAAAAACAGAGTAGGAAAATTAAATAAGTTATAGTACTGGTCATGCACTGAAATACTGCTGAAGGGACATATTTGCTGTTCAGTGTGCATTATCATATACCCTTGTGCAGCCTGATAGTTCTCAAATGCCACATTATTTTCAGCTCCATCTTATCAAGCACAGGAGCTCAAAGTAAAGCACCCACAGAATTGCTTATGAGTCACTGTCCTTCTAAATATGCCTTAACTCTGGACATCTCATCCTCTAAAAAACACTCTCTTACAAATGGTAATGCCTTTTCTTACTGGAACTAAAGAAAAGGATTTCATTGTTTTATATGAAAAAGCCGGCTTTTTTATATCTTTTTCCTCCTTGCTCCACTGCACTGAAGAAGTACCTTTGAAATAAGTTTCTTTTCCAATTCAGGCATTCTTAATTGTATCTTTCAGATATCAGCTTCAAATATTGAAAATTCAATTTGTGTTTTATTGTACATCAATTTTGATGATTTTGATTGATTTTTTTAAATTTTAATGGAGTGTTCTACTTTTTCCATTGACTCTTTCTAGAAGCACATACTGACCTTTCTAGTGAGGGAGAAAATTTATACATCCATTTCTTTTTAGGCCATATCATTACTAAGACCAAATAGACTAATTCAAAATTAGATACACTCTGTGCTGATAGAACTAGAGTAATTTTGGTACCCAAACCTAGATCAATGTTATTTTGTAACAGTCTAAAATTAGCATGCATTCACAATTAGGAAGAGCTGACAGCCAACAAAACAAGCCTTCTCAAGCAAAGTTATGAAAGCAAGGAAGTACCTACAGGACTACGGTGAAACTACTAGATGCCTCTGTGGAATTCCTGTACACTAATACACAAACCTTGGGGGGAAAAAAAAAAAAAAAAAAAGAGGAATTAGATGTCCTTGTATAGTTGTAGGGATCACAGAGACATGGTGCAATAGCTTGCATAACTGGAGTGCTACATAGATGTTCCTTAGGAAAGACAAGCCAGGAAAGTGAAGAGCCCTTGGTATGACAGAGCAGTGGGAATCCATGGAGCTCTTCCTGGGGTCAGGTGATGAACCAGCTGAAAGCTTATGGGTAAAGATCAGAAGGCAGACCAATGTGGGATGATCCTGTGGTGGATGTCTGTTATAGAGGACACCTGATCAGGAAGAAGTCAATGAGGCCGTCTCCAGGCAACAGGAAGAAGCTTCATTTTAACAGGTCATTGTCCTCCTTTGCAACTTTAACTGTCCCAATAGCTGCTAGAAGGGCAACACAGCAGGGTAAAACAAAAGGCAGTTTCTGAGGTACATTGATGAAAACTTCCTGACACATGCAATGAGCTGATGAGAGGAGGTGCTCTGATGGACCTCGTATTTGAAGAAAAGGAAGAACTGGGCAGGCACATGAAGATTGGGAGCAGTGACCATGAGATGGTGGAGCTCAGGAGGATCCTGAGAAGAGGGAACAAGAAAAACTCCAGGATCACAGCCATGGACAACAGCAGCAGGCTTTGGTCTTTACAGAGATCTTCTGGCACAATCCGTTAGAAATGGTCCTGGGGAGAAAAGGGGTCCAGGAGAGCTGGTTGATTTTTAAGGATCTCCTCTTCCAAGCTCAAGAATGTTCCATCCCTATGGATACTGGAAATCAAACAAAGGAATTCTGGATGAACAAGATATTCTTGAAAAAACTTCAGAGGTTAGGTTCCTGAAGGACTGGAAGAAAGCAAATGTCAGTCCTATTATCAGGATGGCAGGAGGAGAAGCCAAAGAACAGTCCAGTCAGCTTCACCTTGATCCCTGAGAAGGTGATAGCCTAGCAACATGTACCTGTTAGGAGGGAGTCAAGGACATGGAGCCAGACTCTTCCCAGTGATGCCCAGTGAAAGAACAAGAGGCGAGTAACACAAAAAGTAATACAGGAAATTCTATTTAAATATAAGAAAACACACCCACTCTTTTTTTTTTTTGTCTTCTCCCCCTTCTCCCTCCCTCTTCCCCCAGGGTGATTGACTTCTGGAACAAGTTGCCAAGAGACATTATGGAGTTCTCATCATTGGAGATAGTCAGAACTCAACTGGGCACTACCCTGAGATATCTTCTGTAGTTGAGCCTTTGAGCAGGGGGGCTGGACAAGGTGATCTCCAGAGGTCCCTGCCAACTTCAACAATTCTATGATTCTGTGACACCATTATGACTGTAGGCAAAGGTCCAGAAAGGATATCATACGTCTTACAAATTATCAAAAAAAAAGGGAACTTATTAGCAAAATACTGTGACAATCAGTGCTAGAACAACAAGTGATGTATGAGAATGAATATGAAATACAGTGATTTATTTTGCTAATGACAAAACCGAAAGAGACCAGTATAATCCTGACAAGGTTAATTGAATCGAGTTTATAGAATGACAATGGAAGGAAGGAAAGGAAAATTGAAACAGAAAGAGTTATCTTAGCCTTCTAAAGCTGTAGGATCTGCAACTATTGTGCTGCACTACTTCTTAATTTGGATATAGCCTGTGATGTAAGGGAACACAGCACCAATTGACTTGGGGGACATAGCAGTAAGTGTGTTTGTTTGATTCCAACAGAACTGTTACCTACAGTGGAATTCGGGCCTTACTTTGTCTATTAAAAGTTTTTTGGATATAAAAACTCTGTTTTATAAAGCTCATGGAATATGAGGATGTTGTGAATTATAGCATTTAAAAATCATATTATTAAAAAAAACTGTTATAAAAATATACAAGATATATATATAGAAGAACATGTACGCTCATAGCAGGACTCAGGGATTTTAGCTTGAAAACAGATAAGCAGTAGTGAGAAAAAACAAAACATGCATAAAAATAACAAAGAAAGGGTAGTATCTACATAGTTATTAAATCTATTCATATAATATGAATAAGAAGGAAAGGATACAGGTAAAAAGAACTGGGCAATAATGAAGTGGATAGCGAGAAGAATCTCTTTTATAGAGTATTTTATAAGATGTAAAGGTACAATTGGGTATGTCTGAGAAGCTCTTTGGAGGTGTACTTGAAGTATGTCTTCAATAGTTCTGAAAAATCCTAAATTTCGGTAACACAACTGTTAAGAATGTTCTTTGCAGTTTTCTCACCTACATAAAAAGTTCTGGTGTACAGAAAAGAATAAACAAGCAATTAATGACATAGTTCACAAGCACTTAGTTGTTCTTGCTTCAACTTACTCTAGTTCAGTTAAATTATTAGTTATACTTAGTATATGATTTATACTTAATTCTGGTACTTTATTTACTCCAGAAGTGTGTTAAAATACAGTTAAAATTACTTTACCTGACATCAGGGTCAACTGGGTTTCTGTCAACTACCCTGAGCAACAAGGAGACAATCCACTAACAAAATGGCCAATTATTATTTTGAGAATTCCAGAGGGAGTTCAAAGCTTGATGATTATAAATTTGGAGTGGCATCTTCAGTTTAGACAGATTAATTAAAATAGTCAGGTATGTATTGTTATCATATCGAATTTACATCTTTTTATACTAAGGTTGCATTAGTTTGATAAAATGATGTATTAATCCCAAGAGGTGCTAATTAGTTGTGAATAAATACCACAATGAACTTTTCAGGGAAGCTCAATAGGACATTTTACTGTAAGTGGAAATATTGTCAGTCAGTGTCAACTTAAATATTGTCTCTTAGCGATAAACACACAAAACCCCAAATCCTATTTTCAGATAGGCACAGGATAATGACTTCAAGCAACAAGGACCAAACAGTTTCTTGTGGTGCACTGACTGCTTATTTTTGTATATTTGGCAAAAATAGTTATTTCTTCAAGCTAAAGTAATAATGATATCAAGCTATAAATACTATTATAGCTCATGGTACATATATCTGGTCAGCCACCTTAAGAGCCTGGTATTTACCTTGCAAAATTATTAGTTTTGCAGAAAATCTTCCCCCCAAAATGAGGTAATTTTAGATATATCATTTTAATGAAGCTCTTTTGTAAGCAGTAAGAGAAAACTAATTCTTTCAGGTACACCAGATGTCTACAAAGTAGAAATATACATTGTGCTCATGTATTGAATTGTATCTAATTCTAATACAAATTTCCGTAACTCCAGCTAGGCAAGAGTTTCTGTAAAAGATTACATGAGCTACTTGAGCTACATCAACAAAAAATATCCCAGCAAATTCCATGAAAAACAGCTGTAATAACTGGCACCTTGCATGGTAATTGATCCCCTCTCTGGGGCTATATAAGAATTTCAGTATCTGGCACTCTACTAGAAAATGTCCATCAAGTGTAATATAGACATTCACACATAATATGTATTTTACATTTGGGATGAGTTTTGTGCTTATGAAAATAAAGGGCTGACAACACTATTTAGAGCCAAGCACAATGCAGACAGGCGCTGCACAAACTTCCCCACACAACTTCACCAGTGAGCGACCCTCTTGACCTGCAACCCTTCCGCTCTTCCAGTTCTTGGCTTTTCTTGACCAGACACCACCAAGTGTCTGAACTGACCCAAACTGTGACGTCAACAAATATCCACTGGGCACAGTGATGTACTTTCAGCATGCTAAATATTATTGGTGGTATAGTAATGGTTTGAGCTGTGAGAGTCAGTAGAATGCCATTTGGCAAGCCAGATCTTTTTCTGTCTTCTTAAATTACTTTTTTTAAAAATTCTCTAAAAATGCCTAAAAAAAAGATGAGTTAAAGGCACTATTTAGTACTACACTATGGTTACAAATGCCTCTCTGTACCCTATTGCCAACTCCAGATGAAGTTCCCATTTATGAGCTCCCCTAAGTGCACGTACATTAACTGAAAGCTGATTTGTGGATATTTTTTTGAGAAGACTGGATGAAGCAGAGTATCTTGACACACACATTTCATTAGACCACAGACATTCTGGACAGACGTGTCATTTCAAAATTTGATTGCTTGGCTGTTTCCACTTTGATCGTTTTCTGAGAGGCTCCCTCTACAGAGCTATCTGGAAACAGTGCAGAAATCAGAGCATTTTAAAAATAAAAGGTCTAAGGAATTACAGTGCTTTGAATTAAGTGTTTGTAGTTAAACTAAACTCAACAGCGAAGGGCTTTCTCATCTAGTTTCCTCCCATTGAACTGCCTCCACTTCAAAAGTCTAGGCCAAGAATAAGCAGGTCTCTTTGGGCAGCGTTAATACGAGTCTTGGGTTGCAGATGCCAAATGACAGAAAGGAAAATCAACACAAGCTATTGTGTTAATACTTCAAGTTCAACCAAAATTTTGAAGTACCACTTATTTGCATACTTTAATAACACAAACTCCTTTTTTCTTCCCTACAGATTTCAAACACTCCAGACATACTGTTATATCATAGAATCATATAATTGTTTGGCTTGTAAGGGACCTTTAAAGGTCATCCAGCCCACCCCCTCTGCAACTAAATGAGGTTGCTCGGAGCACTCTCCAAACTGACCTTGAAAGTTTTCAGGGATGGGACATCTATTACCTCTTCAGGTAACTTGTTCTAGTGTTTCACCACCCTCATTGTAA
>BJBW01002081.1:41491-73713 GCA_004320125.1 Scolopax mira
TTTATCAACTTTAATCACTTTTTTTAAAACTACCATACAGAAAAAATTTCCACTGATGAGAAAGAATTAGAAACCTGATCCAAGCCCAAATGGGAGAGATTCATAACTGACTTCAATGGACATTTGAACAAACCAAGAAAAAAAAAAACCTCAAACATAAAAATTGGCTAAAAAGTTTAATGTGATTCTTATGTCCCCTACTGCTGAATCAAACATTGTGCATGAAGTAGAACATAGACTGGGAAAGAAAATGTAGAACTAAACATATCTCTACTGGAAAATGGTATTTATTACAAGCAAAACGCTATTAGGAAATAGCACTCACCTGACAAAAAATTCAGAATAAACTAGAAAAACTCTAAAATTAATACCATTTTACAATTAGAAATATTTGACATGGGAAAGCAACTGTGTTTTATTATTAGCACTAATAATTTCATAAAGCAATTTATACTATGCACTCTTTTATTATTTATTTATTACAATACAATATACAGTATTCATTACAATTTTTAAAGTAAGTCATGTTACCTTGTCAAATATGTTGTGCCTTCATTTCTACTTTTCCCAATTTTGCAAAAAATTAGTATCTCTAGTTGTGTTCATACTACTTTAACCAATGAAGTGTATATGCTTCATATCCTTTGCTTCATTGCTAAGAGTATGGGTTTGAACAGAGACCAGCAGAAGGAAGCTTTTAATACTGGTAGCTCTTGGCCTTCAGACTTTGAGTGAAGACTGGCCTATTAGCTATATCACAAGTATCACACCATTTTGCTAAAGGAAATAACCCTTTTGAGATTCAAACTTCATTCTAGTTCCATTTTGTACAATTTATTAGTTGAAAACAGCTTTTGTATTGTATGGCTTAGCCACTGTAGTGACAGATTTAATTTCCAGTTATCTCTGCTACAATAGTAAATAAATCTCTCAACTGACAGTGTTCCTGTGTGTTTATACTTTGTCCTAAAATGAGACATATTCTACCATAACTGTTCATTGCCATTCAACTTTAATTGGCCAATTTTTAGGCAGTTATCACTTGGCTATTTTCTTTAGAGCAGATAACGTTCCTGACAGTCAAACTCCTTTTTCTTCCTTGTTGTCAAGTAGTAAAATTATGTATTTGTGAAAGTTTATAAAACATTTCCTCCATCATATGAAACATGGGATTGATGCAAAAAAAGAACAATCTCCTGAGACTGGGCAGTCTATTTTCTCTTTGAATCAACATGGAGTTTACAGTGAAGTAAGAATGGATATCCTGAAAAGGAAGCAAGTGTTTTTCCTTATTTTAATACCACAAAATAAAATAAAACAAAATTTAAAAACGTAGGCATCTTTTATAAAACCTGCATCATCATTTGGGAGTGCCTAAAATCCAAGTACAATTACTAACATGACAACAAAGTGAAAAATATAAACTAAAAATTAAACTCAACATTTTCCATTCAGCAAGCTTTTTACTTTTTTATGGTTGCCAAAACATTTTAAAGAAGATATATTTCTTGTTCTTCTGCAAGCCTACAAAACTTAGTAGTTTAAATCCGTGTCAAAAAGTAGTGAAAAATGTATGCTTGATATTAAAAAAAAAAAAAGGAACAGAAATAGATTTCATTTTTAATTCGCTGCCAACATCCATCTGACAAACACTTGGCCTTTTGCCAGTCACAGTTGAGGCTGACATGAAGATTTGTCAAACTAAGTTAACATTACTATTGAATTAGTGTATGAATTCTATTCTTCATTTTGGAGGCTGGCAAGGAGACAGTAAAATCCCTAGTAGAGATGCTAACCTTTTGAAGACTAGCTGTAATCTATTGGGTAATGACTTATGGAAATGTAGTAGATGGAAACCAAATACTGTCAGCCATCTTGACCAAAGTAAACAGGAATTATTTAGTGAAATATGGAAGCATGTATAGATATTCCTACTAGACATACACACACACATACATTCTAAGTAGTACTGTGTGCCATTAAGTCACAACAGCTAATAATTTTAAGTCAAATATGCATTCTTCAGCATTCATTAGATCCTGTTTGGTATGTTGTACCTTTAGTAAAGTGAAATGACAGAACATAAGAAACTACAAATTTTCTTACATTATGCCTTATCTTGAAGAATGGCACTCTCTATGCTACATACTATCACAGCAGAACAGAAGCCACAACAGACTGTTTGGATCTTTGAGCCCAGTGTCTAATAGCTGCAGTTAATGTAACAGAATCATAGAATAGTTTAGGTTGGAAGGGACCTTTCAATCTAGTCCAACCACCAGTCCAATCTGCAACAAGCAGGGACATCTTCAACTAGATCAACTAGGTAGCTCAAAGCCCCATCCAACCTGACCTTGAATGTTTCCAGGGATAGGGGCATCCACAACTTCTCTGGGCAGCCTGTTCCAGTGTTGCACCACCCTCATTGTAAAAAAGTTCTTCCTTATATCTAGTCTAAATCTACCCTCTTTTAGTTTAGACCCATTACCCCTTGTCCTATCGCAACAGGCCTTTCTGGATATTTCGGATATTAGTACAGCCGTTGTTTACTGTATTTTGTTAATCATGTATATCAATTTACAAAAGATGATAACAGATTTGAAAGATATAAATTTGAGAAGAAAGGTAAAAGTCTTGATACTGTAAATTGTTGTATATTGACAACTTCTTCATATGACCAGTCCCAATGAAGGTGACTGGACTTCTAATGCATTGGCAGAACTATACACAAAAGTCAAACTGAAGGGATTCCGTAGATCAGTGAAAGACGTGGTTTGAATTGTGAGCTCATAGTAGAAACAGCTGAGCATTTTTGCATCTGGAAACTGGTTGTAGTTATAAATGATATGACTTTGGGAAACTTTTTTGTTGTGGTTCTTTAATCTTTTAGTTTTCAACTGAAACTTGTTTCATTAAAGTGGGGGATGCCTCTTCAACGGCTGCCTTTATAATCTTTGTTACTACTTCAGATGGGGATCTGGTTTATGTGTATGATTTCTGCAGTGAAGGTTTATTGTATTTACTGAACCATATGTTTTTCTACAGCCTGCCCGGAATTTATGATGACATTGTTTTGGTTTAAGTTGACAACTACAGTCTGTTTCAAGTTAGCTGATTTCCACTGAAAATGGTAGTCTCTAATGAACTCAGATTTTGAAGATTTTCAGACAATTAAATTTTTCAGTTTTGGTGATAAAGCCCTGTTGCAAGGTTTTGTTTGGTTTGTTACTTTTTTTTTCTTTTCTCCACAAATTGATAACTTCTTTGAAATGTTTTAATACTGCCTTTTGCAACAAATTAATTGTTTTGCATAGGATCTAAAAGTCATAGCCTCTGTATCTGAAAAAAAATTATTTCATTAATAGAAATAGCAAAAATATATATTTGGCCAATTTACTAACACTTGACAAGCACCTTTTATTTGCCTGAATACTCTAAAATTGGAAACATGTCACATCACTATTTCTGAAGAATATTAGCTTAACTAGACTAGCACTGCATTTTGTGAAAAGTAGGGCATGCCCATACAATGCGGAACAAGACAAACTCTACAGATGGGCAGAGCAGATTGACTTCTCATTCACTTAATGTGATATTTGCCAAAGTCCTTGGATTAGTCAGTTGAACCACTAACTCACCACAAGAGGAACATCTGCATTCCATAAGATCCCAATTTAAATCTTGATGTGTAGTTGCAGCTCTACAATTTTTTAAATGAATCAGTGGTATGCTATGGTGTATAGTACTGAAAAGTCTCTTAAACTTAGTCTTTAGATCAACACATGCAGGCACACTCTGTCACAGATTTGCATGGATATAACGAACTATATTTTTAAGTATGAGGTATTCTGAGTATGCATCTTTTGCGAATCTCTACACTGCTTGTCTCACTGCCTGCATCTCGTAATATGCAGTGACATAGTTGCTTTCTAAACTATAAACAGTATATAGTAGTTGTGTTGTAAAAAAATAAAAATTAAGTATGAAATTTTCATCCTTCAAATCTAACATATTTCACCTAGAATGACAATATCACAATAAATGCACATTTCACAGTACTAAATCCTTTAGTATTTTTAAGATGAACAGTAAAGTTATTAAAGGCCCTATTAAAGGCTAGTGCAAAAAGCCAATCCTATCTCATTTCTTCTTACTTTTCAAGACTGCCGTGTTTGTTAGCAACTAAATATATTATTTACTAAATAAATGATATTCTCAAATGTATCATTCTTTTTATTTGGCCATGTGATCACATGAATCTCATTAACAAGGAAAACAAAACGTGTAAGACCTACAGATAAGCATGATGCATGCTTTCTGGCAAGCTAGATTTTTTTTCTCTGATGCAAGAAGTCTAACCTGGTAGGAGATGCCACAAAAGAGTTCACTGTTAAAAGTACTTTAAAATGCACAGTTTTTTTCATCTTTGTGAATAATATTTGGTCAATATTGATGTACTGGGCCTGGCTGGGAGAGGGTTAGCTTCACAGCAGTGCTATGGTGTGGTGCATTGTATTTGTGGCTTTAAAGATATTTGTGTATTTGTGGCTGCCCAACCCACCAACGTTCAGCCATTGCTGAACAGGGCTTGCACAGAGTCAGCACTTTCTCTCTTCCTCCTGATCCCCAGCAAGCAGGCTAGGATTGTAGGGGACATAGCTGGGAGAGCTGACCAAAGGGGTGTTCTATACCATATGAGATTGTGTAGCAATAAAATCTCAGGGAAAGGAGGAGGAAGGAGGAACGTTTGTGGTTACAGTGTTTGTCTTCCCAAGCAACCATTAGGTGTGCTTAGACCCTGCTTTACAAGAAGTGGCTAAACTTCTGCCATCTATGCCTGTCTAATAAATGTATTCCTCTTCTTCCTTTCCTTATATGCACAGCTTTTGCTTTCCCTGGTGTTACTGCCATTATCTTGATTCACAAGTTTTCACATCTTCCTTCTATGTTGTCCCACTTCCATGGGAGAGGGGAGTGAGTGAGTGAGTCAGAGAGTAGCTGGGGGGGGCATCTGGTTGCCAGCCAAGGCTAACCCACAACAGTTAGAAAATCAGGAATGCTGATCTATATCAATTTATATTAGAGTTCAAATAATGCAAGGCAGTTACTGAATAAACGTTGAGATTACCTGCAGGCTCTTCATGGAAACTAAGAAAAAGTTCAATCTAAACCAATTTTTGGCTGAGAAGTAAGCGGTTAATAAAGAGTCTCCATGTGATAAGTCCAGTTCTTTTGCTTCTTTCCAAAGCTACATAATTGACTAGGAGCAAATGGGGATAGATACCTCAAATATTTAGAGGTCATCTCTTAAAACAAAGAAGCAGACTGAAGATACACAGGCTGGCACAAGTATAAGTTCGAGTGGAAGAGTTTTTAAAGAAACAGCTGGTAAAGGAATTGGTAATTTTTTGTGCTGTTTTCAGCAGGGTAGAGTTAATTTTCTTCATAGCACCTAGCATGGGGCTATGTTTTGAATTTTTGCTAGAAACAGTGTTGATAACACAGGCATGTTTCAGTTATTGCTGAGTAGTGGTTACACAGAGTCAGGGCCTTTTTATCTCCTCACACCACTCTGCCAGTGGGTTGGCTGGAGGAGCACAAAAATTTGGGAGATACAGCTGGGACAGCTGACTCGAACTGACTAAGGGGATATTCCATACCATATGACATCACATGCTTAGTAATAAAACTGGGGAGAAGTTTGGTGGGGTGCCACTGCTGAGGGACTACCTGGGCATTGACGAGTTAGTGGTGAGAAATTGTTTTCATTTGCATCACTTGTCTCTTTTATTTCTCCCTTTTGTTACTGTCCTTTTCATTACAATTTATTATTATTACTTCATTTCAATTATGAAACTCTTCTTATGTCAACCCATGAGTTTCCTCACTTTTACCCTTCCAATTCTCTTCCTGCATCCTGCTGGGGGTGGTGGAGGATAGTGAACAAACAGCTGTGTGGTGCTTAGTTGACAGCTGGGTTAAACCACAACAGTTTTAGGGAATGTATTTTCTACTTTATCCTCTTCCTTACAGTAGGCTGTATCACTTCTATTAAGAAGAAATAGTTTTGTCATTCAGAAAATCCCACATCACTTTAAAAAACTGTTTACAAATTCTCAAAGCTTATATTGAATTGACCAGTGGAATAATTATGATCAATGCACATATGAATATAATAGGCAACAGGCCTAAATATGAGAACTGTGCGCTTCCACATTTAAGTGAAAGCCATTTTGGCACAAGCTATTTCACCTACTGGCAGTCGGGTCTGAGTTAATATGAATAAGTACTGCAGGAGACAACCACCCCTAACCCTGTAATCAATGAAACAATGCCCATATTCTTCCAAAGGATTAGGTATTAAATAAACATCTTTTTCATATAATACACTCCTAATGACTGCAGGTCCCGCATTAAAATCTTGTGTAACCATATCAAGTCTTACTTTCCACACTATATCTACACTGCATTATTTCTTTGATTTCTCAGAGATGCATTTTTGGCATGCTACTTTGTAAGAAACCAAAGGTTCTTTGGCCTATGACCAGAACTTGACATGATAAGATGCAGAAGACTTGTAAGAGCCACATAAAATGTTAAGAAAATACTTTTGGAAGATGAAGGCATACCAAATCTGGTTATGATTATTTTCCCACTGGAATGTTATGTGTCCATGGCAGGTATGTTGCATAAGAGAAGCATACATAGAAAAGTAATTTTCATTGTTTTCCCTATTGACGACATACTTAAAATAACTCAGTAGCCAGAAAAATATTGGTTAAGTGATAAAATTATGTTTTAAATAATTTCTTCAGCAAAACCATACTTATTAGATTTTAAGTGATTATTTGTGCTGTACATTTAAATGAATATTAAATATGTGATGTTCATTTCAATGGGATATTATGAAACACACTTGTATGTGCTCCGCTGAGTCCACTCAATTCTTTACAAACACATTTAAAACTTTATTGGCTGATAGGGTAGGAGAGATTTCTTTTGATTTTTGTTTCTGCTATTTTCATATGTTGAACATATGGTATATCTCTCTCTAGTACAGTTGACATTACAAATCAATAAAGTCTACTCTCACTTATGTCCAAACATCATTTGTGAATGGTCTTAACTGTACTTTTATTAATTCAATTGCTATTATCAGCTTCTGATCAATAAAGAGCAAGTAATGAGATTCGTGAATCCCATCTGTCATAATCCATTATTGGGTAGAATTGGACAATCCTTCATCATCTTTTTTTCCACGGCTTGTGGAATCCCTTAAATACAAAGTGACCAGGCTAGTTCAGAAGGTGACTTGGAGCATTGTTTTTAACTTTTTTTGATATATTGCTAGAATGATTTCAGGATACAAAAAAAAATAATAATTATGTAATCCCATGAAGTGTGAATTGGTTTAATTTACCAACAAGTTACTTAGTTTTAAAACAGACTTACCTTTCCAGTGATGAACTTACATTAGCATAAAACTAAGCGTGAGCCAAGTAGCTTTCCAATTTCAGCAAGATGCAATTTTTGCAAGATGAATCCTTTAAGCTTATCCTCCCTCTCTTGAATTTTGATATCCTAATCCAACCTTCAGCGGCAAACATAGTTTGTAGATAATTATTTTCTAATTCCTTAAAGTTACTCAGAGTTTAGAAATAAAGTCATAGTACAACATTTCTCGTAAAGGATGTAAATACATAATTTGCATTCCAGTGCATGTGCTTGCAACTTGACGAGCATTTTTCTCCAAATGCTTCTCCCCAACAATATGAAACTGAACACTGTGAAAGACCATTCTATTCCAAATAAATTTTTAATTTTTTGTCAGGTCTCAAGATTTGGCCTTCTATTATCAATATTTTCTCTTCAAGTCTTTAATTCATTTTTGTAGCTATCAAATCCAATCATACTACACTGCATAACATTTATACTTTGGATTTCATTTTGCCTTTATTGAAATTTGACTCCTGTCTCACTGGCTGTATTCATCACTTCCTCAAGAGTACATAATTTTCAGCTAAAACTTGTGCAACTATATATCATTTTGATAATTCAAAATTACGAGGATACCTTTTAATTCACTGAACTGTTCTAACACTTCTTTCCCTCCTTACAGAAGTTCAGAACAAAGCTGATTCCTAAGGACATTTTACAACCCATATCACGCAATGGCCCACGGGAGGTGTGTAACTCTAGGTTCCCTTCACCCACTTAAGCCATGCCAGCACCCACTTTACTCATTGAACAACATCCTGACCAAGTTTCCTTCCTGTTTTCTTTGGGGGTTGTTTCTGTTTTGCTACATCTAGGAAGATTATGCCATTGTTCCACATTTTAGTTCTATTTTAAATTGTCAAGATCTAAGTTTAGTCCTAGAAACTGTTCAGTGATTTTTCAGCCTTTTTGGTAGGACTTAATGCTGACCCAAAACATTGACTAGGTTCCAGCCCAAAATAAGAGAATATGACTAGTGCTTTACAGAATTGTTGGTAAGATGCAATGCTATTTTAAAATATTTATTTAGATAACTTTCTGCTCGAGTGATGTTGTGTACTATTCATCAATAAGGTAACGAAGTGAGATTTTATTGCACATTTTATAATCTTCACTAAATCTCTGAAGACACATACATTTAAAAAAAAAAATTTAAAATGGTCACGATACTCTGTCACCTTTGATCCAGAAACGTCTTGGGAAATATTCAGATTCTAGCTAACAACACGTTGCATACATCCTGAACATGAAGGTTATCAAAATGTAAGAACTATTTAAAAGAAGACAGACAACTTACATATTTTAATGCAATCTATGAATATAGAAATGGCCAAGACTCCCTAATAACTCCTTCTCTCAATTCTAAGAATTTTCCTGCACTGGATAGAACTTAATGACTGAAAAGAAAAGGATTCATATATACTAGTTTAAATGTTGAGGTTTCACTACTCTCTTTTTTACTTTAATATAATACAGTTTAGTCTTCTAAGAATTGCCAGCTCTTTTTTACTTTGAAGTTTAAATTTCTACTATTACTTTAACCAAAAGTGCCAGGCACTTTACAATGACAATGAAATTTTATACAGACTGAAGGATTCTTCTTTTTTATTTTTTTGGGGGGGGGGGGGGGGGGGGGGGGGGGGGAGGAATCCAACCTGACCTCTCCTTCATTCATTCATTTCATTTTGTAGTACTTAGGAGAAGTTACAATCTGCACCTGGCTATTACATGTAAGAACCCAGCTGCACCTATGCTGATTTAGTGGTTGTAGTGGTCAGCAAAATGCCTGAAGATGGTGGGTATCTTTTGCAAACACTTACTGGGATTGCTAGCTTTGAAGATGTAGAGCTGCATGGCAAAATTTAACTTATAAGCATTGGCACTTGCTGTGATACCAGATAGAGTTCAGAGAAATGCTTTCAAGCTGTGGAACAACCTCGGGTCTATTACTGATTTGAATGGCTTGTTTATCACGAGGCAAATTACCTAGCACTAATCACCGAAGTTGAAGTCTTCTGTATTTAGTACCTTTTTAATTGGCTTCCCTCTGTTATATGTTTGGACTCCTTTAACAAGCATACACACATACTTGTAAAGTGTTTTTCCCATCTTTAAGGATCACCAGGGCACAGTGTCAAGTTTCTTAATTCTAGTTAGCTCTGGACTTCGCTTTTCTGTCCTTGCTTCTGCTGGGCTTTCCTATCTGTTGCTGACCAGGGATTTCTGCTTCAGGATTTTTTAAATGTTTTTTTCTTAGGAAGCAATTCTGTAGCATCTTGCGAAAGTATAATGAGGGATGCTAACGTTGTTTTCTGTGGTCAAATTTATAAAAATATGGTATTTGCCTTACTGTGTCAGAGTGCTATTTAAATTGTATATTCTTCAGGAGGGAGACTCTCCAAGCACACCTTAGTGCAGTGCCAGTGCTGATGTGGGTCTTTGGACTCATGCTGTAGTCTCCCTGTTCCACTGGGAACCATCTGGAGGATGGTGCAACTCCTGATAGTGTCCCTCCACAGCAGCTTAGGGAGCTGTACCAGGTTTTGGTGTTGACTTGTTCAACTATCTTTGTTATCTTAGATTATTTTTTTTCTTTTTTTTGAGAAGATAAAATGATTGATCTGGAGACCCTTCCAATGCTGGAATGGTGGAAGGCTTGGCTGCCCACAGGACTGCACACTTACTGTGCATCCAGTGAGTTTGGAAAGAGTGATTTTCTAATAAACCCGCTTTTCCTTTCTCCCTGCAGATGCTCAGTAACGGGGAGGAGAGCACTGTTAACCTGGTCCCATCACTTCATGGAGTGAACCGGGCACCTCTGCTCTCTTCTCAGGGTAGAAGTTTACTGGATCAGCTTAGGCAATCAGCTTTTTGTGTTCTGTTTCTGTTTGCTCCTTAATTTTTATTCCTGTGCTTTAGCAGGTGTTTGTGTCTTGTAGCCAAACTTTTTTAGTTTTACCAGCAAAACTTTAAGCAGACGAAGCAATCCTCAACTCTTAGATCTTTTCAGCAGTAAATTGTTTTTATTGGTGTCACCAGCAGCTATGTCAATTTGTACTAAAATCTAACAACTTGTCTAGTTAAAAAGCACTGGAGTACAGAAATGTGTGTTTCGCTTCCTTTCTGCCCTGGAAAATTTCGCGTTTGGGCTGGGAAACCAGAGTAGATTCTATCCGTTGCATTCTGCGATATTGGGCACTTGTCTATCTTTGTTTTCTTCCTTTTCACACCCTTTGTGAAATATCTCTGCATTGTTACAAAGAAGGAACTATTTTTCCCTTTGTATGTCTTTGGGGGACAGAGCATCTGCGTGATATTGTATAGCATGGGTAGCTTTCCACGTGTAAAGGAAGAAGCCAGAGAAGGGAAGTTATTTTAGCTTATAGAATCTGTACTTTTCCAGGGGCTGATTTTTCTCTATAGTGTTTGTTTTTCAGTAGGTTTTCTAATGTAGCTTCTTAGGGATTCAGGATCCAGAACTTCTTCCCTTGAGGGAAGACTCTTCCCTGCAATCGAATAGAGCAATTAGTTAATATTAGTGAAGCGCTTTGAAGATGTGAAGTACTATATAAATGTTAAGTATTATGAATATTAGTATTATTCAATTCATAAAGATTTCTTTCATGATTATCAACCTAGATTTCCCTTTGCTTACTTTCATCCCATTACTGCTTGAACAAGCCTCAACTGTATTTCTTCATTCTTAGTGTTTACACTTATAAAATGTAGTCTGCTGTATTTCCTCACTTTCTTCATGTTTTAGTTGTCTGTTTCTCAAGCAGAAATATACAGCTATTTGAATTTTCTCAAATGAGTCTTTAATCTACTTTAAATCATTCTTAAACCAAGTTAACCAAATTGAAAATAGTATTCTTAACATTACCATTTAGAAGACATCTATAATTGCTTTGCGGGGTAGCTTGCCTTGCAAGCTTACATCTAGTTTGTTTTTTGCTATTCTTTTCTACTCCAGGTTCCCTCCATTGGTGTCAGGATTTAGATTACCACACCATATATGAGCCTTTTTTTTTTTTTTTTTGGATGGTGAATGTGTCGATTCTTTTTCATGTTTCTTGCTTCTCTAGATCATCTGTAAGGTCTCCAGTCTCATACTGTCTTCCAACACCTGCAAATCTAATTAATTTGCTGTCATTTGTATCGCCCCACTTCTCTATGACTTTTCATAAATAATTACCAGTCACTTCATAAATTTGCTAATATTCCTTTATTTTTTTCTCATAGTATATTTTATAATAATTAGTAGCTTGGCCATTTTAGTATCCTTATTGATTTAATCTTGTTTGTATATTCATAGACTTGCTTGCTCTTTGATGTTTCTTTTCCCTCAGCTGACTTGCATGCCTTTTTCTGGATGTATTTTTAAACATTTTTTTGTTTATATATACACATATACAGTATTTCTTGCTACCTCTGCTTTATGTCTGTGCAGCCTAACAGCCTTAGTATATTCCTACTTAGTTCCTTTTCTAACTTTCCATTTCTAGCGCTGGTAATAATTTCAGACTTGGGTCTTTGAACAGTCCCCTTGAGGCTGTATTGGCCACTTCCAAGTCCATATATTTTCTTTTTCTGAGAAATACATCTGCTTTCCCATGAATGTAGTAGGTTGACAATGTGCCAGCCTTTTCGCATGTTAGGAATTGAATGCATTCTCCTGTGCTTACCAGGTTTTTATTACTTTGGTATTACTTTCTTAAAATCCAGCAGCCTCATTCCACTGTCACGTGAAATGATTTCTAAATATCTCCATCATAAAGCCAAAAGTCTAAGCAAGAGGCTTCCAGCCTTTAAATGCATACCCACTCTTCTCATCATGGGTTGGCACGCTATCAAGTTACCAGGGACACACAATCAACATATATCCCCATGACATTTCTGAGAGTTCTTGCACTGATAATTAACTCTTTGTTAGGTGAGATTTTTTTCACTGCATGGTGCCGGAGCACAATACATTATGGCAGAGCAATAAGAACCCAATTTTTTTTGTTAACTGAATTTCACTGAATTCTTTTTTTAGAGTTGGAAGGGACTTCCAGAGAGATCATCTAGTCCAATCTGAAGCAGGATTGCCCAGAGCATGTTAGAGCATATTACTCAGGACTGAAAAATGTGGTCTTAAAGTGTGGGTTTACTATATTACTATATTGTATGCATCTGTATACATCTTAAGTCAATGCAGTATTTTAAGTATTTTAAGTCCCTTAAACATCTGTAAATTTTTCACTGAAACTAGAATTCAACCTTGTGTTGCTTCATGTTTCAGCATGGATGGTAGATAATGTTGCTGTTCACAGAGCTGAGAAATATTTACACATGACAGGATTATGTAAAGAGCTAAACACTGATTTGACTTTAGTTTATGCTGAGACTTGTAATTTTCCCTGTACTTCCTGTTTAGTTAAGTGGCGTTGATCAGACAGAGATAATTGGGCTAGATTGAAAAAAGCCCAAACCCACAGGCTTTTGTGTTAGTACATCAGATGACTCCCAGTTTGCCTGTTCCATTTACCTGCAACTACTGCATGCAGGTTGTCTGACTAAATCCCATCTATAAAACCCAGTTCTCAAGTGAGTGGGTGGAAAATTGGCTGGGCCCCCAGCACCAAGGGGCTGGCATCATCAGTCCAGCTGACAGCCAGTTTCTTGTGGTTAACCACCTAAGGTTCAACAACCTGGACAGAGGGACGGGATTCCCTCTGCAGCAAATTTTTGCAGACACCACCAACTGGGGAAGCCTTCGGTCAATATGCAGCAGGGTAGGTCCCAGTATTGCAGGCTCCTCAACAAGAGCTGGGGAAAATGGTTTGACAGAGACCAGTTTCAGTTCAACAAAGAGAAATGCCAATTCCTGCAACTGGGATGGACCTACCTCGTGTAGCAGGGCCAGCTGGGTGCTCACCTAGGAGCTGGGTGACCTTCTGAATAGCAAGTTGAACACGAGTCAACAGTTTGCCTGTGTGATGGACTAACCAAACCTCATACTGGGCTATTATTACACTATAGCAAAAATATGGTCATCAGGTTGATGAAGTGACACTTACCCTCTAATAACCCTGGTGAGACTGTGTCTGTAGAGTGCTTATGTCCACTTTGGCTCTCCACAGTGCAAGGAGAGCGTTGGCAAACTGTGGGAAGTCTAGCAGAGCCAGGGGGCTGAAGCATATGACCTGCTGGGAGAGACTGAGAGGATTCAGCACAGATCTTCCTGCTTTCTTCAGTGGTTAACCTCCAAGGAAAGCATGTAAAGGAGAGGGAGTGAGGCTGTTCTTGAGAGTCATCAGCAACAGAGCAGGAGACAATGGGAAAAAATTACGACTCACAGAAATTCTGGTTAACTCTACCAAAAATATTTTTGACTGTGAGGGTGATTGGACACTGGAACCAGAGCAGTCGGTTCATTAAAAACTGAGCTTGGCAAGTGCCTTAAATCTCAAGTTGTTTGCCCCTCTTTGAGTAGAAGGTTGGGCTGCCCGACCTCCAGACTTCACCTTTCAGCCTAATTCAGGAGTTATTGGGGAAGAAGGAATGGGTTTAACAGTTCTATTTTCTTGAAAGCAAAATACTGTTACAGTGATATTTACACTTGCAAAACTAACATCTTGTAGCATGTCATGAGAACTGCATCTGTGAAACAAGCTGAATCCTGTGGACCACTGTAAGAAGTGATAACAGTGCAAGTCTGTCAAGCTTTGGGCAGTAAGGTGGAGGCTGCAGAGTGTGACTTGTTCTACAGATTTGATTCTGTGTGATCCCGAAATGCATGCTGTGCTCAGTACTGTCAGCTGCTGAGTTCTTTGATTGCCATCTCACTCTGTGGCACTCCAAAAACGCAACTTTTAGTCCCAGTGTTCTATAATAATGCAGGATCACAAAACATCTGTCCAAAACTTACTAGCCCCTGATGTCTGGCTTGTCTTCACTTTATTCCACAGGGACAGCCTCTGGACCTGGGAAGAATGCAGCCCTATCTCCTGTGCTGGTCAGCAGCAGCAAAGAGCTTGCAGCTGCAGTCACATCACCAATCCAGCATGACACTTCACGGTAAGGCACTAGGTAATCTCTGGTTTAAGATTCTGCAAACACAACCATCAAATTCTCCTAGATGCAGGGAAGTGGCTGAATTTCTATGATATTTCATTTTAGCACGAGCTGGATAATATAAACTAAAAACTGCCATATCCTTTTGACATTTATAGTAAGCCTTAAATTTCTTGTTAGAATAAGAAAAGCAGGAATATGCCAAGTTCTAACATTTTAATTTTACTTAGATTTTAAACAGAAAGCATTTTATGTTCCAAGTCCTGACACATTAAATACATTTGTAAATAATTTGAATGGATGGCATTAACCCCTGTTAGGCTTTAAATCCACTTGAAGATTTTAATCCCTCTGTGTTCGCCCCCACCCCCATACTTTATCAAATGGCATTTCTTTTAAAATGTTTTGTACCAGAGTTATTTTATGTTTAATGACAAGCAACAAAATCACATTAAGTCAGCAATTCCTGATTATACTATATATCTGCACTAAATGCACTGGAAAAGGAGTATTATCATTCTTGCTCCGATATAAAAACAGAAAGCAGCATCATTGTTACACTTCCGAGTCTAAAAACAACTTGCCTTCTTTAGGCAGGATTACAATTCTAGCTATAAGTACCTAGAAAAACAGCATACTTGCTTTTCTTTATCCCAGATTTTCTCATAATAAAATCTTTAGTTAAGCAGCAAAGTAGATGCAGACTGTAGTATGAATTTGCTGTATTTTGCACCACTGGTTAGATGACTTTGTGCAGTGGGATGACAAGAATGTACGACCATTCATAAGAAGAGTTAAATGTTTCTTGGAGAAGGAGAGGGCTTGAGTCAGATTTAATCTTCTCTTGGCCCAGTGGACTAGGAAAATGTATGCTTGATATCATCCCTGTATTCTTGGCAGCAGCTGGCAGTTTATTTCTATCTTCTGAGAGAACTTGCGATATATAATAGGTGAAAAACCACTATCAATATTGACAAATTTGTACTTACTCGCTATGGAAACACTTTTTTTTTTTCTTTTGAAGGAAGGGATGATAATTCTAGGAGGATTTGAGAACTGAGATAGATTGGACTCTGTTTCCCACAAGTAACTATATGTTTAAACAAGCAGAAACCACAAGATTGCCTAAGCGTTTCTCTTAGAAGCGAGGGTTACCTTCGCAAGCCAGTAATATCAGATAAAGAGTGTGTAAAGATACTGCTTGATACTGTCTAATAGTGATAAGTTGAGATTCCATTGAAGCACTGAGGAGTAGATATAATTATTCACATCATACAACAACTGTTCAGAAACAGGAATTTTATTCGAGAGGATTGATGGCCCATTCTTCTCCACAGAGGGGAGTAAAATATTTGTTGAAATATGCTGTTAGAAATCATATCACATAAAGTAATCAGTAAAAGGAGTCTGATTAGCTGTCAGCCTTAAAGGTTTATTTTACCAGTTGATGTCGAATTTTGAAAAACTCTGCACTTCTGGGGTGTTCTCTCCCAGTCTTCCTTTCTTTATTTCTCTCTCCATCGGCGCTGTAAGTATAATTGACCAGGTTAAGCAGCCATGTTGTGCTTTCCCTTACTCATGGCCTTCTCTAATTGAAAATGGTAAATGGACAAGTATTTCTGTGGGGACCCAAAGCCGATCCTATCCTTCATCAAAAAACCTGCTTGGGCAGCAGGTCAGTCTCAATTTATCACTGAATGGTTATAAGCTTAGACTGCAGGTTTAACTAACTAAATTAATCAATATTGAGAATTATTGCTGCTTTTGTGCCACTAAAGTTAAGGTTTGTCAGCATGTTCGTTATAATCTGTGATTTGGGAGGGGGTTAACAGCTTAACCACAACAGTTGGCACGGGCCTGAAACTTGCAGCACAAAGCCCTAGCCTGCGAGCAAATTTATTTATTCGGCAGTACGTGTAAACCTAATTACTTTTGACTTTTTAAATTTATAGGACTAGATTCAACTCGTGTTTG
Source organism: Scolopax mira (assembly GCA_004320125.1). Classification (NCBI taxonomy): domain Eukaryota; kingdom Metazoa; phylum Chordata; class Aves; order Charadriiformes; family Scolopacidae; genus Scolopax; species Scolopax mira. Next base: position 58,022 of record BJBW01002081.1, read on the forward strand.
TGCCAGCTTTAACTAGCACAAACCCTGGCACCAGGCAGTAGCAGCAGTGGAAAGGCTGCCAGGGAGAAGGTGTTGGAAAGCGACAGAAGCTCCCTGCCAGCGCCGAGGCACCGGGGTGCTAGCACAGCTTCTGGGGAGGGCTGGCTGGGCAAAGCAGGCATGGCAGGTAGGAGATGCCTTGGCTTGATAGTCCGTCTTGGCAGGGCTCAGCTGGAGGCTTCAGTGAGTTACAGCTCCCTCCTGCTCGAGGAAGGATTGCTGCAAGTCCTGCTTTCTTCTCTCTCTCGGAATGAATGATGCCTGGAATGAGAAATAAGTGTCCTTAGAAAGTAGAGGTGTGTGCTTTGAGACAGACCTGTAGAAGGATCAGACTGGCAGAATGAATGTGCACAAGGTGGTTTCATTGATATCTCTGAAAGAAAAATAGCATTTCTTTACCTGGTATCTTGAGTTGGGCTAATGGTTTGCCCATCGTGTTTCTGCACAGGCCTGTTGCTGCTCTTCGTCGCTCAGCCAAGCCTTGCATGTTTAGTTCCAGTGGTCTTAAGCCAAGTTGCTACACCTGCATGAGCCCCTTGGAATTATGTTCACAGCAGGTCTCGAGAGCTTTTCTACTCCAAGTGCTTATTTATCTAGACCTAAGCCCATGTATTTGGAGAAACAACCACAGCCAAGGTTGGGAATGGGCAAATTTGGAAGAGGAAGTTTGTTCCTTACTCCTAAAGCATAGTTCCTCTGATGGTCTTAAGCATTACCTTTGTGGTGACCAGGGACATCTTTTTCATACCTGTTGTTTTGCTAGAAGAAAGACTGGTGTTTGGCTGTGAGCTGGAAGGGAGCTGGAAAGGGGAGGCAGTGGCATTTTTGTGCTTCTGTTCAGCAATGAAAAAGTTTTTACATAAACTAGGTCTTACCTGAGGTATAATCAGGTACTGATTTCAGCAAAACAAGTGTTATGTTGCAAAACAGAAATGGAGCTGCTCTAAATCAAAGTATTCCTTTTTAAAAACAAACCAAACTAAAACAAAAAAAAATAGTGTTGTAAATTGTACCTTGTGAAAGACCATTTAATTTGATTACAACTCTGGTGCAATTGTCAGGCTCTCCCCACGCAGGAACAGTTGCAGTGTCGAGTTTGGCACAGTAAGTCCTATAACACTGCAGATAATCAAGCACTTAAAAAGACACAGGCAAAGGTTGTTCTGCTCACCATGGAAACAGATAATTCTCCTGTAACATTTTTCACTTTGGGCATCTAAGAAGTGAATTTAAGAACAGTTAGGTAAATTAAGGGATTGAGTGATAGCCTGGGATTTCGGCATTAAGCCTGTGTTTTCTTGTTGCAGTAAAATCAGAGCTTTAATGCTAGCTGACGCATTGTCTTGGAGTGAAGTTTCTTGTAGCCATTAAAATAAGTGATTTAGAAGTTCCTGCAATACGAATACTATATTCGAGCTATATTATTATCTTTTAGACTACAGTGGCCTGTTGGAGTTCTTATAAACAGATTGTATTGTGTAAATTTGTGTTTAGGGACATCTTAAAAACGAAACTATTTACCCAATTGCCCGGCACATCTCAGGTGAATGTGTATTCAGGGACTTTTAAGCAAATTAATATCTGATGTAAAATATAATGTGCAGAGTTGTATACTTAATAATGCACACTGGAATAGTCTGGAGTGTGTCTGTTATGCTGAGTGCTAGGAAATACGACAGTGATGAGATTTAAGCTTTTGCCTTACTTGTGCAGTGGTTGCCTCTCGGGTCTCTGCCTGTTGGATGCTCTGCTCTTCAGACAGCAGTATGAAGTTCCTTCTCCTGTAGAGTCTAAGCAAGCACTGCCAAAGAAATAGATGGTTTGATTTTATATTTCTTTTTTCACCCCACTTAGAATCAGACACCATTCAAGTTGCAAAAGGGGAGCAGGGGAGGAGAAAAAAACTTTGATTCCAGATCTAACTTAAGAACACTCAAAGGGATTAAAAGCGTGTTTGGAGCAGGGTGGTGAGTTAGTTGCTGCAGGTGGTAGGAGATGCAAGTTTTTGCCTACTCCCCGAGAAAGCCAGCAGCACAAAAAGTCCAATATAGTTCCATATGCAAGTGATAAAACCAGACGTTGGCAAATTAATCTCTCTTATTCACAGTGTAGACTGTTAATTGTTCTCTCTGCTGGCTGTCGATATAATGTGAAATTTTCATTCCCCATTCAAGATGGAAAAAGTTGTGGCTGAAAATGTTAACATTTGCATTTTTATTTGTTGATTTATTTAAAGGACAGCCTCTCTTACAGCAATCCATCACTCAGTGACACCCCAAATATGAATAATGTATTGTAGACTTGCGGTTACAATGTGTAATAAGTGCCAGAGACAGTAGAAGAATGTTAACTATGTTGCAAATGTAATATTTATCGACTCATAGTTTATTGCTTTCGAGGTTCAATAATACTGACCATAGGACATTAATATCACTTATCTTGATTTTAGTTGGGCACCTCTGTATGTAGAAATAACCCATCTATCTCATACTTACAAAATAAATGTGAATTTTACAGTGCTTTGTAAGAAGTGCATTATAGGTTTCTTTGCTTAGTGCTCACAATTCTCCTTTTCTGCCTTCTCATTTACTTATATATGACATTGATCCCACGGTAATTGCCTGACCCAGATGCTGAGCACCTCAGCACTCTTGTAGAGACTTTATTTACTGGCTGCATTATGATCTTGTGCCTCTGATGATGGTTGGACCAGGTCTCTCTTCCTGTTAAAGACCAGTATGAAAAGAGAGTGTTAGAAGGTTTTCCAGTGCTTCTGTCTGACAAGATGATGGCTGAGAGGCTAAAACATAGATGACTTCTCTTTTCTGAAAGACATGCACAGCAAATCTAAAACATTTCTCTTTTAGAGGATTGTGGCTATCAGAAATAGAAGTGTTTCATTAGGTCAATGGTTGTTATTATAAACTTGGCATTTATTTTACAGAGGAATTTTTAATCAATGAATAGAAATACATTAGATCAATTTTGGAAAATGAGGATTTAAAATTCAGTGTTTTTGAGAACCAAAGTTCTCTTGACACTCTATGTAAGAAAAAGAAATTGCAATAAATCTATGCTAGAGTAGCCAGACCCCTCAGCAGTAATCATCCTATCTTCAGCACTTGCTTCAGAGTTTTGCTTCAGAAATGGACACAGACTGGGCAAACGCTGCTCCTTACTTAAGCTGCTCACTTATGACCCCTAAAAGCTTTGAAATCTCAGGGATGAAAAGCAGATGTGAACCCAGGACCAGGATCAAAACCAAATTTAATAATGGGAGTTTTCAAGCTTGTGTTGAAATCAGATTTCACCTGTGCAGCCTGGCTCTGGGGAAGCTTGGAATTGGGTTCAGCCATGAAAATGATAAGCCTTGATTCTATTTGGTGTTGTATATATCAAGTAAATTTTGAAATGACATTCCATATTTACATCTGAGCTTATCAAATTTAACACGTCATCAGCTTCTTTTTCTCTACTGTGTGTAACAGGAACACCTATTTGTGTCAAAGCAGCCAACCTAATAGCTGCTTTGTGATAACAGTTTTGGTGTGTCCATTGCTGACAATGAAAATCATATTGGGAAATTCTGACTTGCAGTGCAAAAGGATTAATGTTAATTAGCAACTGTTGACTGTAATTGTCACCCTCATTAAAATGCAGAATTATGTATTTCTTAGTTATAAATAACCTTTCTAATTGTACTTGATGTATGCCAGTTTAATCAAAAAGTACACTTGCAAACAGGCAGATATTTGCATTAATCTAGCACTGGATCTTTGAGTCTTTTTTGATCGTCTTTTATTCCAAAGTTGACTAGTTGGGGGAGGTCTATTACAGCTACATATCCTTTACACTTTTTTTTTTTTCCCTAGCTCTGTGGATCTGACAGGATTTTGTATTAAAATGAGGGGAAACGTCCTCTGGGAATGTTCAGTGCAACAGAAAGTGTGTTAGTTTTGAAGTAGTTGGCAAGGTTTCCATCATTCAGTGGTATGACAATAACTTGATTGTAGTTTGAAAGTAATAATAAGCAAAGAAAAAGAGAGTACAAATCATATTATGAAGCTGACTTAACTCTTTAAGTCTGCTTCTTATTATAATTTTCATTGTTATCGTAATTACTTTTTTTACATTTTTTCCCCCCTGTGCTTTTGCAGATTTCAAATACCATGTTAAGTCTTAAGTGAATGTTTGTTCACTGGATGTGATTCCTTCCACTTATCACAGCAGTGACGACTGAATATCAAAATATTTTTCTGAAAAAATGTTTTTTGAAAAAATAACTGTGCTTTTCTTTACTCCTTTGTCAAAAATCCCGATTTGATTGTCTTTTTTTCCTCCACTGGTATTTTGAGTGTTCTGTCACAGCTTTTACATTTGCTTGGTTACTACGATGGCAATTTCTACAGAGCTTGGCAAATTAGGACCAGTCTTGGTTCCTCTCTTCATGGTTCTCTAAGGAACTTTATGGTTCTCTTCCTAGCACTGTAATCACTGCTCTCCTCTTTCTCCTTTGATGAGATGGGAGGAATCAAGTAATTATACATACAGAGTAATCACATCTTACTTTTAGAAGACATTCTCCCAAAATACGGCTCTGTCAAGAGCCCCTACATTGTTTGTATGTCATTGTGTTACCCTTTTCCTCTCTCCTTCACCTGCCAGGTTTTTTCAGGCTGTAAACTCTTCAGGGCAGGATCATGGCACCATGCATCTCCATGCTTGGATGGTCCATGTAATAACAATGATTAACCATGATACTAGTACAGTTAGGGTGGAATTAATCTTGCTTATCTTGAAACAACTGAGTTAGTTATCCTCAGCTCCCTTTAGGGTTGATGACTTATTTTAGGATCAGCTAAATCACCTTTTGGTGATACCCGTCTTCCTGTGGACCGTAAAATAAGCCTGGAGTAACACGCACTGACATCCTATCCCTTTTGTAGCTGAATGTGTGGAACTAAAAATAAGTTGTTTGTCATTCACATTTTCATTATGGATTGGAGGCAAACACAGAGTAAATCCATGTGCTGCATGGTCAGTGCCTTGATTATTTACAGAGTTTTAAATGTTTGTAAATCAAAGGGGTAGGAAAGGGGGTGGATGTATGTGGTTGTGAACACACAGCACCTTCCTCGTTGGAATGTGAGTTGGAGATGTGGTAACATGTTCTGTAAAAATTGTAGTGATGGAATGCTGGGAAAGATGGAAGTTGTCACTGCTTTAGAGACTCCTTTCTGGGAGTGACACAAAGTGATGGCAGCCCATAGCTTGAACCTGGGTGACCAGGATACTGCAGTGTCTCTGAGGTTTCAGCCGGGCCCTGCGCCTGTCATTTCCCACCTCTGTTGGTCAAACGTTGTGTGCTGAGACCATACGATGGTCTCAGCAGACAGACACAGTTCTGTCTTCTCAATTATTTCCAGCTGGTGACTTGCCTACTTATAAAAGAAGTCTTTTCTTTTCCTCTCTGTCACTTATGGACATTTACTACTTTACACTATTTGATTTGCCCCATTTCTGATACTTTTTTTTTCCTTCATGATATTCTAATTCTCTGCCTCAATAAAGACCTCCAGCTTTTGTTTTTACTGCTATGAATAGCACAGAATCAGCAGTGAATGCCATCTCGTTATTTGTCCTTTCTCTAGGCCACTTATGAATGCATTAAGAGTTCAGGCCCTCACAGATTTGTAAGGCTGTGCTGGTGACCTCGCTGCCCACTTTATAGCAGACCAATTTTAATGCTTTCTCTTTACTTCCTATATTTTTTACCAGTTATCTATTTATTAATGGATTTTTCTCTTAGTTTATGGCAACTTTTAAGTCTTTGGTGATAGATTTGCTGGAAAGCATTTGGAACTCCAGATAGACAGTATTTTCCTTTTTTGGATGTGTAATAACTCTACAAACCTAGTAGAGGTTCCCAGTGAGTTACTACTTAATATAATGACTCTTCACCAATATGTCAAGTTTATCAATTCTTTATTATAATTGTTATCAGTCTGCTTGTTCTAAGCTTCAGACTTCTTCATTTGTAGATCTCTGCATCACTGCAGATCCCTTTAAAAGACCCCTACATTTGCCAATTTTCAGCGCCCAAGAACTGAGGCAGTTTGATGCAATTAGTTGCACACTGCAGTTCATAGTTGAGCTATTTCATACTTGAACTCTTTCAGAAATATGAGCAAGTACCAGTTGATCCCAGCAATTTATTATTGTTTGTTCTGTAATGTATTTATATGACACTTCATATAAGTTCAGACAGGTCTCCCACCGTGGCTTCCACAGGTCCTCTGCAGCTTTCATAGATACTGAAACTATGTAAAGTGTTGTTATTAGACCTTATGCTTTAAAGAGGATGACTCCTAATCTTTGTCTGTGATTTATTGTGGGGTTTGGCTTTGGTGAGGTTTTTTTATTTTGGTTTTTTTCAGTGATTTTATTTTTCCTTGATCTATCTGTTTGTTATTCACTTTTTTCTTTATTTGGATCTGACTGGACATAGCAGTCTGCGTTACTGTTCCACTTAACTGGCATGACTCTAATCTTCCTGAAGTTTTTCTCCATCGGTTGTATGTCCTTTTTTGGGGCCCTAGTAGACAAATGTGTGCCTTCTGCAAATACTTTACCCTTTTAACTGCCTTTTAAAATTTGGTTTTAACAAAGTGTTTCATTTTTATATTGTTTCCACTTCTGAGCTGAAAGACTGCTGTTGTGAATTTTTGCTTCATAGAGATGCTGAATCTCAATATGTAACGTGTGTTGTTACACACACACTGATGTTGGCCATCACATCTGAGTGCTGCAGTGGACTCCCCCCAGATGTGAGAGAGATTTTGTGGAACAACACAAAACAACAGACTAGGATTCTTGGAAAGCACAACAGAACAGACTCTTAGAAAACACCACAACACAACAGACTAGGACTAGCTTGGAAAAGAGGTGGCTAAGTTTAGAATAGTATTAAAAGTTTATAAAATCACAAGCGACATGCAGAGGATGAATAGGGAACAATTCTTTATTTTCTTGTCTACTGGAGAAACTGGTGGCCATCAGAAGAATTTTGAGATGGCACACTCAGAGTGTGCAACATTCTGCACACTCTGATAGAGAACAGAAGTCCAGTTATCTCATATCCTGACTGCATATTGCTGTTGGGTTCATAAGTCCACGTGCCCCAGGTTGTCGTTGTAGTTTTCTCTAACTTATACATCTTTATAGATAAAGTCATCTATAATACATGGATTATAATAATGATTTTTAAATAGATACCTGTTCATCTCTTAAAAAACTTTCTAAGACATTTCTGATATGGAAAAACCCAATATCTGGGTTTAAGTCTCAATCTTTTAATGTTACATATCTGGAATTGGTTCAACAGGGTATTATAACAGAAGATCTGGGCCCTGATTTTTTCTGGGTAGGGTAAGGAAATAAGTATGTTCCACATTTGGGTAGGGAAAGTCATGGCAGTATTTCAGTGTAAAGACTTTTGAACGGTTAAATATATTTTTGTTTTGTAGGCTCTCCAACATTACTTTTGGGAACCCTGAATCATGTAACATACCTTCAAATCTGTATCAGAAAATTAGAAGGAAACCAGGAGTTGGTGGTGTAGACCCTGGTTACAGATCTCTGATCAAGCTGAGTGCACCAATTTTTACTGTAGGTGTCCCTTTTCTGTCACCAGATTTTGTTTTCAAGAACATGTCGTGGAACACTGTTAAATTTGTGATGGGCTGTGTCTCAAGCATTAAAATTGTATCCCCAACATTTAGATAATCTTAAAGGAAAACAGTATCTTAGGAGGGTTTTCACCATTAATTGTAGATGCTGGTATGTTCCACATTGCTTCTAGCTCCCAGGTAATTTGGAGCCAGCTGTGATAATTTTGATCCATTTTGTGTTATTTATAATGGGGTACTTCATTTATTGGCCTTCGGGGGGTGGGGGAAAAGAGAAAGTTAGATTATTTCTTTTATTCTGAATGTGTTGTGAGGGAAATAATTTAAAAACATAATGGAAGACTAAGCCTTTTATTGAAAATAATGTCTTTGGTTTTTGCTTGGTACAAAGTTTCCTCTGCCTGCTTTAATAGAGATGCTTTAAGTGTTGTTTTTCTCCTTTGGTTCTTCCCACTCCTAAATTTTAAAGGATTTTGTTTTCATGTATACATCTGGAGAACATAGTGGAAAAATTGCTTTTAAAGTTCTTTTTTTCTGTAAAAAAAAAAACCACAAACAAAGACATTCCAGAGTAATAATATATAATTTATGTATTTAAAATCTGTTAAAGGAGATTCTCAAAGCCTCTAATGCCATTGTACTTTTAACTTCCATTTTTGCTTCATCTGCATCGAATCATCTTTTGCTACTTAAAACAGAAATTGGGTTTATTGAAACATTTCAGTTCTGATTATTTTTTAATAAAGATGAAGAAGTCTAACCTAATGAAATCACTGGAATGAAATGAGAAAAATTTAGAAAAAATTAATAAGCTGAAGACTTGAAGATTTTATTAAGTCCCGTTGGGGTGTATGTTTCTCTGTGTGTACTGTCTTGGATCAGTAGGGTGAGAAACACTCCTCGTAAGGAACGACCCCTGCGCTGTTGGACTGACTGTCTCTCTTACGTTTCCAGAAGGATTACTGGAAACCAGTAGCACTTCTGTGCCCGTGACCACAAAATTGTGGATTAAGAGGAGCAGTAGTACTGCATCCAGGTTCTCCCCCTTCCACCTCTCTCATAGTTCAGACCTATAGATATATTTTGTAGAGCCTGTCAGGTATCTGTGAAACATCATCATGTACAAGGAGCTTTATAATTTACGGTTTTGTGGGAATTTTCATACTCTTAGAAATACAGTGCTTCCCGCAGATTGTCTGCTAATTCCAGCGTTGCACTGTGTAGTTATATTTGTAGTATAAAGGCTGCTGTTTGTAACTTGCTTTGCCAGTCTTGACTCTGACGTGGCATGTTCTTGTAATTGTGTCTGTGCCCTGTTCGTGGATCTGCCGGGAATTTTTCAAGCTCTGCTGTTGTTCCGATGACCTTGTCCTTGCAGAGGAGCCTGTGTTGTCCCAGCACTGCCTTCCCTTTTCACTGTAGCAGCTGAAAAGCGATTCCTGGAAGGAATTTAACAGTGCTCCAGCTGCTGCTCATCCCAGCTTCTGCTTGACTCTGTTAATTGCTCTGTGCATCCCCGTTCTTACCCATATGCTTGGAATTTGGAACCTGCACATCTACCTCTTTTGCAGGCAACAAACTGACTTAGGGAGGGAGTTGTCTTCTCCTTCCCCCTTCCTTGCCAAGTTCAAATTTCCTTCTCCCTTCCTTTTCTTATCTCCTAATGGCATCTCAGCCCCTAGATTTCTAGCTCTGAAAGAGAAGCATGCTTTCTTAACTCGGCCTGCAGTGACAGCCAGATACTGTGATGAGCACCTTAAAGAACGTCTAGATCACTGGAATGTATAGGCCTATTATAATTATCAGTACAATTTTCTTGCTTTCACTCCTTCTGTTTTGTTACGAACTTTTTAGCAGCAGACCATTTCTACCAGTGCACAAACCGTAACATCACATGACATTGACTTTACTCAAACCAGAAGATTTTTGTGCCAAGGTTGTAACATTGTATCATTACTTCATTGTATCTGTGTGAAAATTTTAATTTCACGCCCTGCGGACTTCACTGTCTCTGTGCACTCTGCTCGTGTTGTTGCATAGAAGGGTAAGTCCCTGGGTCACATTCATTTTGTAGTGTGTTGGTTTTGTTTTTTTTTTTTAAGTAGGAGTTTTGTTTCCTTTGAGAGGTCTTGCTGTAAAGTTAGATAGGGATTTCTGCCAGAAAAATATTTGCGAGCTTAAAGTGAGGATACCAAAAATATTTTACTGACTTTCTCAAAGTGTTTATATGACCTTCTTATTCAAAAAGAAAAAAAAAATAGGGGGGGGGGGTTGGGTGCTACACTATGATGTATTTCTACATTAATAGTTGCAATGATTGGGTAAAGTATGTGTGGAGGGAAGGAAAACTCTTAAGTAAGCTGTCAGGTTTCCCATATATCCAGTCTAGTTTTAATGAGTTGCAAACCTTTCTGTGCAGGAGCCCTTGGTTAAAGTTTAGACTGATTTATGGGACTTCCATAAGTCCCATAAACTCCCATGGGGAGTTGGACTAGATGATCTCTATGGTCCCTTCCAACTCCAAAAAATTCAGTGAAATTCAGTGAAATTCCTGGTTTGCAGGCATGGTCATTCCAGGCTTCCCTGGTTGCTTGTACTGCATGGGTAAGTCAGAGTCTGGCCCTTGCTAGTCAGTCCTTTTAATGTATTTATGAAGATAAATACCCCAGTATGAAAGTCACAGAATAGCTGAGGTTGGAAGGCACCTGTGGAGATCATCTACTTCAAGCTTCTGCTTAGAGCAGTCTGCTCAGGACTCTGTCTCTCCGTAGTAACTGTGACTGTCTTGGAGATTTTAATATCTCCAAGGACAAAGACTCCACAACCCCTTTGCCAACCTGTACCAGAGTTCAACCACCTGCATAGTAAGAATGCTTTTCTTAACCTCCATTTGAATGGAATTTCTTATATTTCAGTTTGTCCCTGTTACTTCCTGTCTTTTCACTAATTGGTGAAGAAGTACTACTTGGTACTACCAAGAAGAGCTTGACTCCCATCTTCTTTCTTCCTATCAAGTATTTATACATATTTATAAGATCACCCTGAGCCGCCTTTGCTCCAGGCTGAACGATCCCAGCTCTTTCAGATTTTCCCTTCCTGTCAGATACTTCAATTCCTTAATCATCTTTGTTGCCCTTCACTGAACTCACTTGAATGTGTCTGTTGTTCTGGAGAGTACAGCACTAGACACCGCACTCCAGCTGTGTCCCACCAGGACTGAGTTGAGAGGAAGGATCACCTCCCTGGACCTGCTAGTGGTGATGGCCTTTGTTGGCTTACGTTCAGTGGTTTGTCTACCAGGACAGCGAGTGTCCAGGTCCTTCCCTGCAAAGCTGCTTTCCAGCCTGTTAAACCTGGCGTGTGCTGGTGCCTGGGGTTATTCCTCCCCAGGTGCAGGACTTCACATTTCCCCCCTTGTTGAATGTTGTGAGATTCTTGTGGGCCCGCTTCTTTTGACTGTTGAGTCTCTCTTTGTACACTTTTTGGCTCCCCTCAGCCTGGAATATATTCAGAAGGATATGAGAATGAGAGACTTTAGCATCAGTCTGGAGCTGTTCAACGCCCTGCCGTTACTCCGTAGCGCATCAATGACCTTATGCAGTTTCTGACAGAAATGTGGACTGTCCGCAGGTGTATGGTTACGGAAAAGTAATCCTGCAGAGCCTGAGATCATCTTTACTAGTTACTGCTGGGAATGAACAAACTAAAATTTCACTCCCCTGCCCATCTGTTCAGCAACCGAAAGTAGGTAATTTATCTCAGCGGGACATCTACCACCTGTGTGAAGTTTTTGAAAGAGGCTGTTAGCGTGCGATGACTACAGCCAAGGGACACCAGGACCAAGCGCCTTCTACTCTGTGCTTTGCTGCTGGTCTTTTTACTGTAGGGTGCCTCCTACCTTGGCAGTTGCATGGTGCCGAGCCTATTTAGTGCTGGCATCCCTAGGAAGCTTCCAAGGATGCTGCCTGCTTTGCCACACAGCGTGCTCTTGTGCCACTGCTCACCAGCAGCTGCCCCTCTTTGAGATGCTGAACCAGCCACCACCAACGCGCTGTATTTTTTACAGCTACTGTTTTATCTCAGTGGCTTCTCGTGAATTATGTATCCTCATCTTTGATGTATGAAATCTCAGCTGATTTAAAGATTACCCCAGAGAGTTCAGCACACCTGGAAACGAGTGGAGCAGCAGATAGTCCCAACCCTTCCACACCGAGCAGGAAGTTTTACAGCAGTTGGGTCCCGGAATGCAATTTTCATGGTAGCGTTGTTTCTTCATGTATGGTCTGCGCCCAAGCAATCACTGTGTTGGGGATGCCAAGTATTTGAACTCGGCTGCAACATTTGTTCCCTGGGCAAATTGGAGTAAATGAGTTCAGATAAAGAGCTGTCGAACGGGGAGATTGTGGGTTGTTCTGTTAGGGGTAGGCAATAAGGGTTTCACCAAATAAGGTACCCAAAATTATGTGTGCCTGCCACAGGAAGGGGAGCAGTACAGAGTAAGTGAATGCAAATCTGGCTGAAAAGCGGTTGTTATCTGATGTGAGGCTTCTCAGTACGTTCATGAAGGAGAAAGAAGCAACTGAGCATAAACTACATATATAATGTCATCAAGATACAGAATCACAAAGCATGTAAAGCTGAAGCGCTCCAGCCTGTGAAGCCTTTGGTTTCTTTGGTGGGTGGTGTGGTCACTCTACTCTCTGAAGAAACTAGACTTTATATGAACTGCAAGATCCCATTCACCTCTCATTTGGTAGCGAAGCTGACATAAAAGATGATGCCAGTTACTATGTCATTAGCATTAATGAAGTGGTACCAAGTAGAAGCTGAGAGTAGCAAGCAGTGCTCAAGCATGCTCTGCAGTCTGGCCAGAATAATGGGCTTTTTTGCAAGGCCATTTTGACTCTCTGTATTTTGACTGTTACTATACCTTACATTTAAATTCCTCTGGATTTCTAGGCTGTTTCAATCTATTAGCTCCCTACCACCCCATCCTTTAAAACAACTTTTTCTCTCCAAACTCTCCTGTGACGCACGCAGCTTATGAACAGAGAACAGCAAGGCATTGTGGTTTTTTCTAATAAATGTTCTTTTTAAAGTCAAGTGTCTAACTAAATGCTTCCTTTTCACAGCTTGGTTACTTTTTCCCTTTCTCTTTTCCTCCCTGTTCCCTCCAAGGGATGGCTAGCACGAGCACAGGGGATATCGTCATGGCCTTGCTGTTCCAGCCATCAGGAGCTGGGAGGTGTTTGCATTTACCTCTGGAGTGTAATTCTGACTGATGGGTTCTTATCAGGTTTGCCAAGTCCATCCATCCAATTGTCTATTTCTGTTTTGAAGACCAAGCAACCATAAAGTTGAAAACCGTGTTGTATTTTTGGAATCTGAAATTTCAGACAATGCATTTATGAATTATTTATGGGGAATGTGTTTTCAGTAATGTGCGGCATAAAATGGAATGAATGCGTATCCATACTTGCCCTGAACTCTCCAAAGTGCATGCTAATAAACAGAATGATAACCTACCATCACTTTTGCCCTGTAAGATTTACAGTGCAAGCACTTTTTTATGTGACTTAATTCAAGTCAGTTTGTCAACTTAAAGCTCTAGTGTTCTGTTTTAAAGTACAACTTGGTGAGTGATTTTCTATTACTTAAAGAAATCTAACTGCTTTTTCCCCCTTATTTCAACCACAGTTAGTGTCTGTAAATTTTTCTAGCCATGCTGGCATAGAGCCACACTAAATTATGCTTTAATTCACAATTAGAAGGAAGTGGCAACTGTGCAGAGCAGCAAACCTTTCATTTAAAATGGCCATTATACAAAATCAAGATTCTACAGAATGATTAAGATATTGAAGAATAATTAAGATATCTTTAGATTTTTGGCCATTTAGAAGTACTGGGCTTATTTAATTTTTTTTTAAAGCTCCCTGAAACAGCTTTTTCCATAATGACAGTAATACAGGATTCTATATTATCACAACTTGGTGTTTACTGGTATCTGAATTGTCTAATGGTAACTTGTTTTCACTGATATAGCTGACAGGGCAGAGATAATTAAGAAACAGAAGAATTTGAGTACTAGGTTTTGCTATTAAACACCACATGCCACAGCAGAAGAAATTAAGCTGACAAGCAGGAGAATAAGGATTGTGCAGATCCACAGGAAGAGTCAGTGTTTGGGTACAAGCAATTGGCTGTATATAAAATATTTCACCAGGACAGGAAAAAAAAGTAAAGAAAAGAAAAAGGTAAAATAAATAATTTCCAAGCATTTACTGAGGCATCTCGTTTCCAGGGTGTAAAATAGAGAGCTTGCAATACTTATTCACCCCGACACAGCAAATGGCAGCAGACACAGAAGAAACCTAGCCCCTGTGAACCAGTGGCTAGAACCTCCATTTGCTTCCATAGGGTCACAATTCCACCCCAATATGTACTTAAAACTGCTGCAGTCCCATTTTGCTCCTCTGCTCCATGAGGTTTTAAATCTTGCACAGCTAGTAGCAGTTCTTGCCACAACGGTTAGAAAGTCAATGAAAGCTCACAGTTCAGTAGCTAAATGACAAGGTAAAAAACTTTGGAATCATAAAATGGTTGTAAGTGCTTGACCTAAAACTATGCAGATCTCCCAGTGACTGTACAATTGATGCAAAAGGTTGATTTATTATCTGACAAGCTGGGAATTCGGGCTGAGCTTGTGGAAAAAAAGACAGATTGCGATTCATGTAAATGATGATGGGCTTTGTAAGCTGATGTTGTGTGATGTGGGTTTTTTTTCCCCCTAAGACGTGCCCCTTAAAATTATTTTGTAGTTATATAGTTCCCAGAAAGTACAGGGTGTGAGACAGCCCCACCTTTGCTGAAAACACACTAGGAAGAAGAGATGAGACATGGAAAAGAAAGAAAACGTAAGGGGCAACACTGAGACTGGCAGAGAGGAGATGCAGAATTGCACTGTGACTTACGTATGCAAGCCTTTGTCAGAGGCTTTAGTACCTTATAAAAGAAAAAGCACAATTTTAAAGATGATTCATTGAATTAGAGTTTGCTTTGAGGGGGAAGATGCTTGGGGACAAACTTGTAAGAGCAAAAAATTGAGAAAAAAGGCTACTAAGACAGGAGAAGTAGAGGGATGAGGTATGGCAGAAGAGATGATGACAGCTTAGTTTTGGCCCAGAACAATAAAGGGTGAAGATCTTGCTGAAGATACGCTGTGATGACAGAGTGCTCAAAGGGAATAAAAGCTAAGCATGCTCTGAAGTGCAGAGTTATTATGCAATATCACAGCAGAATCAGGGCCCCAGGTGCTGTACATACACCGAGGTTCGTTTTCTGATCTGAAGAGCTTTCAGGCTTGATGAGACAGAAACGGGTGTGTGGGAGGGGAGAAAAGGACAATACAAACAGAGTGATTGCAGAGGTGGTTGTTAAACTCCATGGTAGTTCCGTGGTTCTGTAATTTCTTTCTTTTATACTAAAACTTCATTCTAATTTTTTCTTCTCTTACTCGCAGATCTGATTTAAAAGGTTTCTTTACTTCCCAGCACTCATGTCTTTGTTCACTCTCCCCTTTCCAGAATTATTACAACCTCAGTTATGCCAATTCAGCTGCCTGCAGCCATACCTTAAAATAAATGATCTGGTGGGTTTTTTTTATTGTTTTTTAGCTACTAAAAGCACACAGAGACAAAAACAATGAAGAAGCCCTTTCAGCTGTATTTGACAGGTTGGTAACATGGCAGCAGGGTCCTAGCGAAAGTCTGATGAGGAAATAATAGAAAAGACTGAGTTACCAGGAGCAAAGAGGTGTAATAACTGAGGATTTGGAGCATTGAGACGGGAGTGTGGAAAGGTGAGGAAAGCAGGTGTTGGTCTCTGACTGCTGGGTAAGTGAAAATGGCTGGTTTGTGCAGCAAGGAAGAATGAGAGCTACAGTAACTCATTTCAGTAATGACAGCC
>BJBW01002081.1:73732-85925 GCA_004320125.1 Scolopax mira
TTGCTGGGTCCGGTGTCCTTCAGTGCTGTGGCTCTGCTTGGTTTGCAAAAGGCAAACCAGGGGTGCTCAGCCCCTTCCAAGCCAAGACCCGTTCAGCTCTTTACTACTCTTAATCCCCCTGGGGAGGGAGGGTTGTCCCAAGACAGTGCAGATTGCAGCTCCTTTTGGTTAGCAAAGAGGTGATGTTGTTACTCAATTCTGCTGTTTCTCTCCGTAATTCTGCTCTGCAAAGCTGTAATCTCTGGTTCCATTTTCAACAATATGTAGTGATAGTTGTTATAACCGTACAAAACGAGGCATGGAGCTCCTTGGTGGTGCTGGATACAGCGATCTGTTGCGGTGTGGTGTAGCAGCAAAAGTGCTGTTGTCATCCATTTCCCCACAGAGAAGCGTAGCCTGAGTGCTGGAGGGGGCTGATCTGCTCTCTGCTGCTGTGGAACCCCACCAGGGGAACTTGGTGCTCATTTCTGGGTGACTGCTTACTGGAAGGAAATTGTCAGAGATCGGAGGAGAGTGGCAAAATCTGTTGCTATGCTGGAGGTTTTGATTTATGAGAAAAGATTAAAATATGTATGTCCCAGGTAAATGTTGACTGAGACTGGAGCAGAAGGGAGAAATGTAGTATTGTTCAAATACTTAAGAAGCATTTGCACCAAAAAAGCAGACAGATTTCTCAGTACCATGCCAGATCTTTAACTATAACTAATAGCATGAAGCTGGGAGGAAGAAAGTCCTTCTTGTTTATCTCCAGATGACTATCAGAAACATGTTCTTTTTGTGACACATACCTTTTCCTCCTACCAACTCTGAAGAAAAAATTCACAGAACATTTGTGGCACTTTCCATGCTATTCCAATGTCCTTTAATTGTATGTTATATCTTTCCCCCTGGACTTTGACTTATCTCTTCAGACCCTGTTCTCTTTTGGAGAGAGGATGGCTCTCACAAGTGGTCGTAGAGTGGGACCCCTTGAGGTTATATGGTAGCCTATAAATAAATAATAATGGTAATGATAGCATGAGATATATTTGGCTGTGGAATGACTTCCCAAGGAGAATAGCGAGAGGCTGATTGTTAGCAACAAATGTGAGGAAGCACGCTGTAGGGAACGGTTCTCCATCAGCAGGGAGATGGCTGGATGGTCTAATAAGTCTTTCCCTTCTCTGGGTTATGATTCTGTGAATACCACCTCAGAGAGTTCTCTAAAAGTCTCTGATACTGTAAGCTCTCTATTATGTGGGTGTGGGTTTTACAGTACTCCGGGAGGCTCTTGCTGAGGACACTGTGTAAATATATTCTGTTTTACATTATGTGATGTATTTTAAATAGAAGGCTCTGATCTTTTTTTAATTGCTTTGAAATATTCTGCACTCTGATCTTTTTCTTTAAGAATTAAGAAACTTTGAGATGCCTTTGGAAAATACAGACCCATTACAGGCAAGAAATACATCCCAACCTGGAGTTGATTTAAATACAAATATACAGCACTGTTGAATTTCGCTGCTTCTGTATCCCACAGTGAGGTGTCTGCTATGAGTCCCAACCTGCATGAAAGTAAAATGGGAAAACTGGCACAGTCCATTTGTCTCTGATTCCTGATTTATTCTTCTTCAATCTCTTGGTGTTTCAGCCTCAAGAGTTGCACTTGTCTGTGTTCCTATTTTGGTTTCAGCATCTTGAGAGTCAGTACATGGGAATATCACCCCAGGGAGTTTTTCGGTCACCGGAGATGCAGTTCACATATGAAAGACAAAGTCTCCTATCCTGACTTATGGCCTTTCAGGGAATGATTCTAAAGTCAGAAGAAAGAATCTGAGACATCACTTCAGAACTATGGATACTGAACCCGGGAATCCTGAACCAGGTGACACAACGAGGATCCAGTGGACTGGTACATTTGGATTTTCGAAAAGCCTTTGCCAAGGTTCCACACCAAATATTGTTAAAGAAATCAAGTTTTTGCAGGATTAGAGGAAAAGTCCTTTTATGGATTTAGTGCTGATTAAATGAGAGTAGGCAAAGGAATTTAATATTAATTTTCATGATTTCCAGGAACCCCATGGGCTGGCTCTTCATCAGAGCAAGTGAACAGCAAAATCTTCTGGGTGACCTAATAAGTTTGTGGATGATACAAAGTTCTTTCAGATAGTAAAATGCCATGACAATAGCATTAAAAATGAGTGGACAAAAACTTAACTTACCTAGAGTTGGCAACACCATGCCTACTTGATACTGAACTCGAATCAGGTGGTAATAATTTGTGAAGTGAAAAGTTTCCCAGAGCTTCAAAAACCTTGATGCACCCACATTTTGATTCTTGTTTGAGAGGCCTCTGCTTGTCAAGAGAGATATAGTGGAAGTTAGAAAAAGTGCACAGGAAAATTAAAGTGATCAAGGGAATGAAGGAGCTGCCAGACAAGGAGAAACCAAAAAGCTATGCCTCTGGGTAAGTAAAGACTGAATGAGAGAATGATCAGAGTTTGCAAAGTTGTGAGGGAAGTGGGTAAGTTGAGAGTGTAACAGTGGTTCACCAGATCCCACCGTGTAAGGGAGACTGACTGCAGTCTACCCTTAAAAAGAGCTCGATGACACTAGCAGGATATCAGATTAAACAGATACAGAAAAGTATGTGTCTCAATAGCAGTGAACTTCCTGAGTTTGCTCTCACAGGACATCGTGGAAGCAGCAGGTTAAATAAGGAATTAGGTGGATTTGTGGACAAGAAGTTGCTACATGGATGTTGAAAAGGCAAGCCAGGGACATATCTCTAGCATCCCTAATGCAGTGATTGCAGATACAAGAATGGCATGTAGATGCAAAGATGGCAGAAAGTGGCAAGAACTATTTACTTTGTGTAGAGTTCTACCCTCCTTCCACAGAGCCTGGGTTAACTTGGGAGTGGGGGATCAGTCATCACAGACAGTTTTTCCAGATAACCTCCAGTTGTTTCACTAGTCTGGTGTCTTCAGGTTTTGGGTAGTTTGACTGCTGAGGCCACTTCTTAGAATCATAAAATCATCTAGGTTGGAAGGGACCTTAAAGATCATCTAGTCCAACCATCAACCTGACCCTGACCAAAATCACTAAACCATATTCCTAATGGACTGCGTCAACCCGGTCTTTTGAACACCTTCAGGGACGATGCCTCAGCCACTTCCCTGGGCAGCCCATTCCAATGCCTGATAACCCTCTCCATGAAGAAATGTTTCCTGATATCCAATCTAAACCTCCCCTGGTGCAACTTGAGGCCATGAATCTTATCTGCATCTGTTTTTTTTCTGCTGTTGTTAGCCTTGCTTCTTCCAGTCAAATAGGGATTTGGTATTTGCTTTATAATAATAATAATAAGCTTAGTTTCCTTTTCTGTAAAATGGGTCTGTTCCCTACCCCGTAAGTGTGTTTCTAACTGTATTTAGCATTTGTAAAGTGCTCGGAGGCAGGCGGTGTTTTATGAATGCAAAATAGCGTTAGGCTTTGTACTTAAGCACAATGCTATACCCGTAATTCAAAGGCAATCCATGTAACATTAGTAAATCACTTTGAACTTTATGTTGAAAATATAAGCAGTAGTATAAAAATAAACCTCTTTATTTCCTATGGTATATACAGTTAAATAAAGTAAGCCTATACAGCTACTAATCTCCAAAACCGTATTGCTTGCCAGTATGCTTTGTTGAATGCCATCACCTTGCAGAAGAGACATTCTGTGTGTTTTGTACACACTTATGGTTGAAGAATAAATTTTCAGAGGCTGTAAATGAAAAGCTATCTCTGAACATCATGATCAAATAATGTCTGATGCTGCTTGTTTAAAGAAATATACATATATATCACTGACAGAGTATTTATGACTCTAATAAGTTCAGTTATTTTGCCTCGTGGGGAAATTCCTTCTCCTCCAAATATCACACTTGTTTGGGGTTGTGCTATTTTTTCAGGAAGGAACAAATGATATTATTATCATTGTTAAAGGGGACTGTGTAATATGAAAACACAATAGTGTCATTTAAAAATTGAGCAGCATGTAAGAAATATATTTTACCAGCAATAGGAAGTAGACAAACATTAAAAATTCAATGACATATCCCAAATGTCTAAATAAATAAATAAGCATCACTGCTCAGCCAGTTGATGCAAGGATACTCTGTGCTTACCTTCAAGAGGACCATTTGCTCTAATATCCTGCGCAGTAATGAGTTCTCTGCATCACTTTTGCATAATCTGACCATTTTTTAGGTACTGTACATTGTGGGACTGTCTGAACTCTGATTGCCCAGCAGGTTTTATTAGTCAGAATACCAAGTGGTTTCAGGTGATTTCTCAGCAACCATCCTGGGAATAAGTGGTCTTATGGTTCCCAGAGCAACAGCCAGATTTGCATGTTTGTCATAAAAATGTGAGAGCCTTCCTTCCCGTTCAATTTGGAAACACAGTGCAAAGTAAGATGCACCTGTAGATGTTCAGAGAGTTGTATTCCTGCTGCACAGGCGGTGAAAAATAAATACCGTGGAAGAAAGGATTGGGCTCGGTGCCAACCTGTGTTTATTTTTGTGCTGTTTTCCTCTTTAAAATGTAGACATTTAATGAGCTGTTCTGAATTGTAGTGCTTTATGATGTTTCCTGTTACCTTAGTGATGGACTACAAAACTCTTTCACATTAAGTTTATAAACTCTGCTAGACGCTTACTTAATTAGGAGGAAATGCTGAAAGTTTCTACTATAATTTACCAAAAGCACTTTAGTGGCTGAGGAACCAAATTTCCAGCCACCTGTGTTAATTGTACAGAAGAGATGAAGGGAATACCATCCCAGCACTGTGCAATGCCTGACCAGCAGGGATTTAGCCACCCAGGTCACAGTTCTGCACTGACCCAGCTATGGTAGCTTGATCCTGGCAGTTTGAGCATCTCCATGCTGCCCTCTGAGACATATTTGGAGTTTAAACTTCTACATTACAAGCAAAGGCCAAATTTCTTCATCGAAAGAAGAGCTTCAAAGCTTACTTCTCACTCCCATCTCTTCCCTCTTGCACATGGGGAGGCCCCTTCTTCATGCTTTGCACACTCATTCTTTTTGTTCCTTCTCCTGATGGAATTTTTTGAGATTTTATGATCAGATTACTTCCACCAAACTTTAACTGTCTAAATAGTTAGACTTCTAATCCAAATTTGTAGACTTTATGAATTTTCTTCTCCTGCAATGAAACATGCAGAGTTTTGAGCTCATGAAAGTTAGATGAAAAAATATACATGGGGGAAGTGTCAAAACCAGGCTTAGAAAAGAGATTGTTTTCCAGTCTGTTGCGGAGGTGCTCAATGACTTTCCAGCACACTGACAAATGTACCAAAAAGGTGAAGACAGACTGAATTATCACCATGCTGAAAGGGACAGTTGCCCACCTCATTTTCCTTCTGTTGAGAGGGCAAAACCCAAAGAAAATCTGTGTTAGCAGCTAGCATTGACGGGACATGTGGTTGCTTGGTTGAACATCTATTCATGAGTAGTTTCTGTATGTGGCTTAATGTACAGCGATGGTACTTTCACAGAACATTTGGAAGTTTTTTCTCCTTGGGAAGCATGAACAGTACGAGGGTACCCTTGGCTACTAATTTGCATTAAAAGAGCATTGAGCATTCACAAGCCAAGTTTCCCAGATCAGTTTTCCTGTTTGAAATGTTCTGACTCTCGGGTGCCTGATCCTGCAGCTTTGACTTCACTGAAGCCATTAACTGTCGTATTAATAACAATAATAATGAAGCCTGTTTTTCTTATGCATTTATTCAGACCGTGCAAGGAATACATATGCTGTTAGGGAAAGTTGCATGTCAGGATTTGAGCATTCTAACTGTGTGTCTTTAAATATTCGGCTGCAAATAAAGGTTGGGAAAATTGTCTTTGCGAGCTTCAAACCATTCTGGATCTACTCTTTTTGCCTCCAGCCAGATGCTGTCTGATGTTGCCTAGACAAACCAGGGCAAACCATTATCATGGGATTAAACACTAAATACCTGCGAGGAGCATTCTCTTTATCAGATAGCGCGCTGTTAGCAGAGTTCATTCACTTTATTGCATATATAACTGTGGTGTCAAATAGACTGATTTACAACACCTGGTCTTTTACATAATCTTTGCTATTTGCTGCGCTTGTAATCTGCCAAATCATTTAGGCTTCCTGATAGCAGAAATGCTGTAAAACTTAGATAAACTTGCAGAAGAAATGAACTCGAAGGTACGGCTGAAATCTAGGGCCTGCACGTTTGCTATAAATGCACTGACTGGTTTGGTTTCCCCCTGCCTAATCTGTGATTGAATGTGGCTGCTGGAGAAATTGAAATTTTATGATAGCACTACAGTCAGAGGAGATAAGCATTTGTATGCTAGACTAGATTAATCTAAAAAGAAGTTTTAGGTGTGGCTAATGAAACCAGTGTATGTGTTAACTGGGTTTCTCTGGGGTTCAGAGCATCTGTGTGTATCTATATAGAGTCTAGTCCAAAACTTTCTCTACGTGAGAAGTCTAATATAGCTATGTGCCAGTTCTATCAGGGCAGCTTATTCCGTTTACCTTGGAGATATCTTTAAGGAGCCTCAGTTTTTAGAGGGTGCTTTCTGAATGCTAATACAAAAACCAGACCCCTTTAAAATGGCCTGGCTTGGCTACCCAAAACCCTCGTGTCCTACCAGAATCTTTGGTTAGGGTAACTGCAAGGCATCACATTTGCATAGGGGTAGCCACTTACACAGTCCAATTGAAGCAAAACTAAAGCTGTATTTTTTTTTTTTTGTTTTGAGTCCCTTGTTTTTGGCTATTGGGTGTGATTTAAACAGACAGATAATAGAAATACATGTAGGTGAGCTTAAAATGTGAAAAAGACATTTGAAAAATGGGTTTCTGGTTGGGTGAAACGCGAACTAGTACATCTGAAAGAAAATAAAACAATCTATAGATAGTCAAATAGAGGAGAGATCCCTGCAAGCCGTAATGTCAAGTTGGATTGTGTCAGAAGCAATGGTGACCATCAAATTGGAAGAAACATTATAAATTGAAGGAAATGAGAGCTGGCTTTTCTAAGGAATCGGAGCATAAGTGCAGTAGTTGCCATTAACATCAGTGTTAGCCCAGCAGTACCACCGTTAACTCTGATTTGAGGAAGTATTTTTGTGTCTCAGACATATGTTACCTCATCATGGTCAGTTTTCTGATGATGGTTGGGACGTAACGCTCGCCGGTGGAGATAATGGAGGATATTTTGCGTGGCATTGGTTGTTTAGGGAAGGAAGTCTCTTTATCTGCTGCTGCTGCGTGATGCTGTTGGACAACACAAGTTGTAGTCTGCTTCTGGGAGATACATTGGCCACTGCTAATCTTTCACATCAATAAACCCTTGTCAATATTTGTACTTAAGAATTTTTCATCCCATCTGAGTTCAGGAACCTACCCTAGCAGTCTGACTTAGTTTCTTAGTCTTCCTAGGCTCCCACTGTCCTGGAAGGAAAATCAGAGATTTTTCTCAGTGCAGGATGACTTGAGATGTTTCCTCATGCTATGGATGAACTCTTTCTGTTGACAAGAGGGGGACCATGTTAAAAACAACCAGCTAGGCTGATACCTTAAGTTGGGTGATGTGAATAATGTTCTTTGCATGTAAGTCATTGAATACGTGAATTATTTCAGCGTTGGGAAAATCGGGCAGGTTGGTGCTAACAACAGGATGGAACAAAGGAGACTTTGGGTAAAACTCTTGAGTGATGTCTCTTAGACTGGAGAACAGCCTCCCTGGGGAAGCAGTGGAAACGGTATTGTTTAAGACATTTAAAATCGGACAGGAGAAAATATATTGTAATGATCAATCCTGTGCTGGTATTTAGATGAGGTCTTGTCTTGTGTGAATATTAATAGGCAGTCTCTGTCTGAAGTAACTGCTGTTATTCAGTGTGTGTTACCAGCTAACGTTGGCTCGCAACCTTCCCCCACATCTGCACCCACACTTAAAGGACAGCCTGAGTAATGTTGAGCACCTTTGCCTTTTCTCTTGGTGCCTGAAGTGTTGATTTTGTATTGCCTTGCTTAGATTATATTCCTTCAGTGCTTCCACCAGACAGACCATATAGTGCATAGAGATTTACAGGAAGCACGTGTAGTTTGTGGCAATAATAATAAAGTCTCCTGCTGTTTTCAAATCCCTGGGAAACTAAATCAAGTGTAGGGGTCTATTGGAAAAAGTGCATCGTGTGTATAAGTCACTTTACCATTACCTGTGTGGGACTGTCTTGTTCTTGTTTGGTGTATTTGGCTGTCATATCTCTGAAGTCTGTCCTCAATCTCTGGAGTGCAACTAAGACATTGCACACCTCAAATGGAAAAGCTAATGAAACAGTTTAAAATAATCTGAGCACCCATGCTTTGCTCGCCTCGTTCTGGGTTGGTATTCCTCACAGGGACACATAGACCAAAATTCATTCTGTGCTGGTGGTCCCCATGAGACAAATCCAAGTCTATTCTGAATTATGAAGGCAGGAAGCCAGGTTTCAAGTCCTGCGTGGTACTTAGTGGAGCTCCATTTTCTTGATGTGTTTTTGTAGGTACAAAGCCAGTCTGCTTGACCTGGTTGAAGCAATGAGTCCAATATCTGCCTCTGGACACCTCTGCAGAGAATCTTACGACAGGAACAAAATGCACACGCCTCGTCATGCAAGCCACAGGCCATCATCTTGGTACCAGACCCCTTGCAGCTCCAGAAGCAGAGCAGAAGAGCTGGAGGAGAGCCGGCTCCTCGAGGAGATTTTCTTCATTTGACATGCCTCATTGGTCTGCAGCCCTTCTCTAGAATTTTTTATTGCTGATTTGTTTGTGTTAAATAATTTTGAAAAGGTACTTTGAGTGACAACTGCTTGTCTCCCCTCTTCTAAAATGCAGATAATTAGCATCCAGTTTCATTCTGTTTTTAGTAATCATGGTGCAAGAACATTGTTGGAATAGACTAATCAGAAAGCGTTAACCATTTTTTTCTAAACCTTTCATGTGCCAAGTAATCATTCTAAAATAGAATATTTTTTTTTAATCTACAACATTTTCTAATAGATTGAAGTCACAGTTTTGCCAGCCTCATATCAGAAGTATATTTCATTATCGATTTTTAGCTCTAAAGCAGTTTGGAAGAACTGCCTAACAGTCAAGAACCACCACGTTCAAAGTAGATTATTTTCTAATTAAACAAGTCTGTTTAAAACCTGGCATATTATAAAGGTACAAGCACTTTAGTACTTTTTAAAGTGATTTTATGATCTACTTTTTCCTTCAATGTTCAGATATTTAACATGCTGGGTTTTTAGGGGATATATCATAAGCTCAGCTATACAGTATCTAATAACATTAATAGACAATGTTGCAGGTTGGTGTACTAGGCATCCGTTTGAAATATATTTCTCTTTAAATCAGTGCTATTTGACAGAGTTTATGTGCTGGGTAACCTAACCCTGAAGCAGCAGAACACAGTCAGACCTTGTAGTGGTCCAAAGCCTATGTGTTGTACTTTTCAGGATGAAATATATAGTAGTGGTAGTATAAGAACAGTCTTAAGACATTTTCACTAACTTGCACTATTTTGATCCTGTATCCAGGCTCCATTGTAAATAAGACAAATCAGTAATTATTTCCACTAGCGGCTTGCAATGCACATTTCCCTGCCGACTTTAATTATTCATGCTGTATCTATTTCAGTTTATTTAAATGCACTTCCATCTACTGCATGTACTTGGTTATTTAAAGAAATGTGCCGAATTGGTAAAAATGACTGCAGATTACAGGATTAATGGTCATTTTCTCCACAATGCAGTGTTCATATTTTATTGTAACAGTAGCCACCGGCATGTGTTCCTAGAAATATGAGGCTAAAATACTCATTTTGCACAGTAAAATTGCAGCGAGGGAAAGGTAGAATGGAGCCAGTACGGGCAAGTTCTAGGCCATTTGCTCCCAAACACTGCTTCGTGGGCCAGTACAGCTTTTCCTGACAGTCTCTTGAGGCAGCCCTGCTTATCTTCATGGCACTGATCCTTGGGGTACCGCTGCTGCCTGCCCCTTGCCTGCTGTCTCCTGTTTGCTGCTCTGGGAGGAGCTGGCAAAGGCTCCTCTCTGGTGAGAGCATCAGTGCATGTGCCCCTGGCAGCACCATCCTCTCACGGGAGAATGAAGGGGAGGACGAACCTCAGGTTACCCTGTGCTGTTCCCTCTATCACAAATTAAGTGATGTCCTTCTCGTGCATCCCAACTGAATGTTAAAAAGCTGCTTGGAGGAGTTTCGAAGGAGTGAAGCAGCTTTACTGGAGCAGAAAATGACTCCTGTGGAAGGGCCCTGCATGGCCTGTCCTGCTGTCAGTGAAGTATTATTGTTCTTTCCAGTATGTCCACCTGCTGTTGAGTGTCCCTCCTGTTCTGCTCCTCAAGCCTGTGAAGGCACAGGTTTCTGCTTAAAGCCCCAAAGATGTGTTCTGTGCCCTCACCCAAGTGTGGCAGGTGGGAAATAGGTTTTCTCATTCTGCTGGCTGAATATTCTGAGCAGGGAAAGGGAGGGGAAAGAAGAGACAAATGTACCAGGAGCAGCAGGAAAAACTAAAAACCATGAAGAAAAGACCATCACATAGATCTTAGAGTTTGGGTTTTGGTGTTTTTTTAGTTTTGTTGGGGATTTTTTTTTTTGTTGACGTTTGGCATTTATGAAGACACAGTTCTCTGATTTTAGTCCAATTGCTTCTCTTTTCCAGGTTGACTGAAACTTTAATTGCCTTTTCTAATAAGTGCTAACTGACCTTTTGAAACAGCAAAAATTACATGTAGATCTCTTGAAAGGTGCCTTTGTGTACCTAGTCCAGAACACTGTGTGGGAGCATTCTGTTCTTTGGTTCTTGTGGGTGCCAGAATTTAGGATTCCTCATGGACCGTTTTGTTCATTAACAATTCTAATTCCGATGGTGACTTTTGACTTGAATCTATGTTTTGGAAGTAGCTCTTTTTAAAAGGACACTGTCAGGGTTGTGGGCTCTACGTTCAAGGTGCTGTCCATCTGTCAGAGCTACACAGGAGGCATACCTTTATGAAGCCAAGAATTCTAGAGTGAAGGTGGTTGAAATGCCTGGTGGGTGAAGACCACCATTTTAGCTGTCTATGAGATGTGGATGAAGAAACAGAAGCTATTAATTTGCTAGACCCCTTGAAAAATCATTTTTTATAATGCTGGCTCTTGCTCTAGTTATCAGCAGTACATTAGGAACAGCGTTTAGCAGTCAGCGCAAAAAAAGATATTTTGCCATGAGGCACTACAAAGTTGAAGTTATTAAAACATTTATAGCCTTAGAAAAAAAAAATCAATGATTGTCAAATAGGAAAGGACAAAATCAGTAGCTGGGACTGGGAGGGGAATTGCTTTCCATCTGCTAAAACAGTAGAGGAAATGCAAAAATTAAACCAGCAAAAGCAATCACTTGACAGTGTCCTTTTAAGTTTAAGCTCCTATATTAGGAAGCTGCCGACGGGGATTTAGTCCAGACATAGATTGTTTGTCCAGAATGTTCCCAGTTAATTTGCTTCAGCTACACGTCAGGCTGTGTTCTACACGAGGCTTTGTGGGGGGACATGACTTCTGCAGAGGGTCCCACCCATGCCTTCACGTTGTGTTCTTCCCAAGCGACTCGTACACACGCACTCGCCCAGTGTTTGTGGGAATCACACCCTTTCTGGCCTCTCCGGTCTCACTGTTGAATCCCATCTTGAGCGTATATTTATATATGTATGTGAAGTCTTAATCTAATAAATTATCTAGGGGTTTCGTTTGATCTTCCAGAATTCTTCTTTATTTGACTTATCTCCTGGGGTTTTTTTGTCCAGCTCAGATGTCAGTTTTTTCACTGACAATGTGTTCCACTTTCCACACGATCACGTGGTATATATTGTAAATCTCCAGTTTGCTAAGATAGATGAGGAGTTCAAACCTTCCCTCTACAGGACATGGGGTTTGTTGTGAGAATGAGGAAGACCTCTTTTGGAGCATGAAGCAGCAGAGAGGTGACAGAATGTCTTCTTGGCAACAAGCCAGCAATATACCCTTATGGCCAAGAAGGCCAATGGCATCCTGGGGTGCGTCAAGAAGAGCGTGACCAACATGTCATGAGAGGTTATCTGCCCCCTCTGCTCTGC
>BJBW01002081.1:90362-138354 GCA_004320125.1 Scolopax mira
GCCCAGGGAAGTCGTGGATGCCCCATCCCTGGAGGTGCTCAAGGCCAGGCTGGATGGGGCTTTGAGCAACCTGGTCTGGTGGGAGGTGTCCCATGGGCACGTGGCAGGGGGGTTGTCAGTTGATGGTCTTTATGGTCCCTTCCAACTCCAACCATTCTATGATCCTATGATTTTGACACACACCCCACCAAACACGAGCTGCCATTGCATTCTGGTCGTTTTTTTCTGAGACAGAGACCCCTGAGAAGAGGGGAGGCGGGCATGCTGGCCCCTCCGAATAATCCCACACAGCCTTGCGGTGGTGGCGGTGGGTTTATTTCAAACCTGGTCTCAGATCCCGGCTGCCGCTGAGGAGAGAGCCCGGGTTTGCTCCGGACCGGGGAGGGTTGGAGGCAGCCTGGGCCGGTGACACCTCGGTCCCTGGGTTCGTAGCCAAATTAAAACACTGCTTCCCAGAGCAAGTGGGGGTTGTGCCCTTCGGCAGCGCTTTGGGGAAGCATCATCCGCGGCGCCGGCGTTTGCCGAGCCCGGTGTCGGAGTCACCGCGCTGCTGTAATGATCCCTGCGTGCAAAAGGGCTGCAGCTGCCTTCATCCATCTCACATTCGCCTGACTTTCACGGAACAGACATAGCCTAGGGTGGTGGAAGGCAGAGAAAGGTGACCAAAAAAATTAAAAAAAAGGAAAAAAAAAAAAAAGAAAAAGAAAAAAATAGGGGAAAAAAAAGAAAAACCCACATCTGTTTTTCACTACTTTTTCCATCCTTGGGAGCTGTGATACTAGGCTCTGGCTGAGCAACAGTAATCTTATCCAGCATACTGTTGATTTAAGCCTCTTGGATTTATATAACTTTGGAAATGGTAAACTATATTAATTTGCTGTGTTTTCAAGGGAAAGTTATTTATTGAGAGACATTTTTAACTCAAGTGCCAGGAGCCTTAAATCATTATAATAAATTCATGCTATTCAGGGTTTCTTACATTGTAATAAATTTGTTTTAAACATGAATGAGGAGATCCATGATTTCTTTAATATACTGTTATGTATTTCCTTTCAAAATGACACAGCTCACTATATCAAGTGGGAGAATAATAGTGAGAGATTTACGGTACTTAAGAATAACACAGCCTGGGAATGTGACATGTGAACCAGCGCTGGGCAGGGGGCTGGCGAGCCCCGGGAGCCCACCACCACGAGCCATGTCCAGGAGTGAAATGAGCAGTAACAACGGGTCAAGATCAACAAGAGAAACCGGTTACTGGGCAGAAAGGTCCCGGCAGGGTGTAAATTGCAGCACAGCCTTGTCGTCATCATGGCTTTACTGTGAAACGCCCAACAGAGACACCCGACAGGTGACTTGGACTGGTCTGATGGGACCTGACCCTGCCTGGCTGCAGCAGGACCTGAGCCAGCGGCTGGATTCCTTGCCTGGAGTCACTGTCTCCTTCCTGACATCAGAGCCAGTAGCGTGCCTTTGTGGCCAAGAAGGCCAATGGCATCCTGGGGGGCATCAAGAAGAGTGTGACCAACAGGTCAAGAGAGGTTATCTGCCCCCTCTGCTCTGCCCTGGTGAGGCTCCATCTGGAGCACTGGATCCAGTTCTGGGCTCCCCAGTTCCAGAAGAACAGGCAACTTCTGGAGAGAGTAAAGCAGAGGGCTACAAAGATGATCAAGGGAGTGGAACATCTCTCTTACGAGGAAAGGCTGAGGGACTTGGGTCCTTTTAGTCTGGAGAAGACTGAGGGGAAATCTGATCAACACCCATAAATACTTAAAGCGTGGGTGTCAAGGAGATGGGCCCAGTATTTTTTCTGTTGTGCCATGTGACAGGACAAGAGGTAATGGGCAGAAACTGGAATGCAAGAAGTTCCATCTAAAGATGAGGAGGAACTTCTTCATTTTGAGGGTGGCAGAGCCCTGGAAGAGGGTGCCCAGAGAGGTGGTGGAGTCTCCTTCTCTGGAGACATTCAAAACCCACCTGGACATGTTCCTGTGCGACCTGCTGTAGGTGGACCAGCTTTGTCAGGGGGGTTGGACTAGATGATGTCCAGAGGTCCCTTCCAACCCCATGTGGGCACCACCACTGCCCTTTCCCAGGGACTTTGTCTATCCTGGCTAAGATGGTCCTCAGGAAGCAGAGCCCTCAGCAGCCACTAGCGCCCCTGAAGTGCATTGAGGAGGTGCCAGGTAAGCACTTAGATAAACATCGGTGGCTGTTGTTAATCCTTGACCTCTCATCAAACTTCCCCTGGCCCTGCTCCATGCCGTTACACATGTGGTGGTCTGTGAATGCAAGACAATAAAACCGCAGCTGGCTTTACATCGCGTCCTCCTGGCTCCGTGGGGGTCCTTATGGGCGAGCAGAGGAGGAGCTGGGCACAGAGACAGCCTCAGTGACGCTGGCGCCTGATGTCTGAGACAAATCGGCTTCGGCAGCGGGATTGTGGCTTTCCTGGAAAGCCCCTCTGCATGGTATAAACAAACATCTGCTCATGCCCCAGCCTGCTCCACCTCCTCACTGGGTGCTGCAGGAATAGGGTCCCGTGTTTGCGGTCATACGGTGCTCTTGGGATCAGGGCTGGGTGGGGCAAAGCATAACGGTTCCCAAAACAGCGAAGGCCAATTGGGTCCCTAATATATAATGAGAGGAATTACCCCCACCCCGAGGTACCTAAACACCTGCCAGCTGCCCAATGCATGGCCTTGCTGTAGAGAAATGTGGACTTGTGTGGAGCCATCCCGCCATCAGGTGAAAAATCTGCCCCCAGGATGCTCATGCACCCAGCATTTCCGTGGCTCTAAAGAGTTAATGGGTCTGCTGCTGGTTCTCCAGCGGGGAGGGCATGGCCCTGCCTGGCTGGAGGTGAGCTGTAGGACACCCAAGGACTTCAGCTGTCCTGGGATGGGGCTGGCAGTGCACTGAGGATGACTGTGGGTTGCCCGCGTTGCGAGGCTGGGCAGCTCGGGAGAGGGGAGGAAAGGATGGGAGAGGGCCCCTCCTGCTCACAGAAGTGATGGCAGGACCTCATCCGTCAGCGCAGAAAAATGTCTGGCCAATAAACTTGCCAAACGTCCCTAATAAAGGGCTGGATGTGTTATCATGTAGAATGGTTTTATAGGGGACGGCCATAAAACGTGCACATTGCCCTTTAAAATGCCAGGATGAGGATTGATTCCAGCGGGGCGGAGGGAGAGAAGGAGGGGGAAGGAGGCTAATTGGAAAAGGGGGATAAATCCAGGGGCGCGTTTCTCTGCCGTAGGTCCCCAGGGTGTCAGGGAGCAGCAACAAAGATGGAGTCACCGCTGGGCTGACCAGGGCTCATGAGCGGGGCCTGGACCTGGACCTTTTCTCTATCCCCTCCACCATGTGTGAGGCCGAGTGGAGTCCTCAGCAAAGGAAGGACGGTGGACCCGTTTGGAAAAAGAGCCAATGGATGGCCTTGAAGATGACTAGGAGGCTGGAGCACCTATGCTATGAAGACAGGCTGAGATTGTGGCTTTTTCTCCTGGAGAAGGCTCCAAAGACACTCTATAGCCCCTTCCAGTACCTAAAAGGGGCCTACAGGAGAGATGGGGAGGGACTCTTTATCAGTAAGTGGAGCAGTAGGATGAGGGGTAACGGTTTTAAACTGAAGAGGGGGGATTTAGCAGGAGGAAATTCTTTCCTGTGGGGCTGGTGAGACACTGGAACAGGTTGCCCAGAGAAGCTGTGGATGCCCCATCCCTGGAAGTGTTCAAGGCCAGTCTGGATGGGGCTTTGAGCAACCTGGTCTGGTGGGATGTGTCCCTGCCCATGGCAGAGGGGTTGTAAATAGATGATCTTTAAAGTCCCTTCTAACCTAAACCATTGTATGATTCTGACATCTGTTTCTGCTGTTGCCTCAGTCCCGCTCTTGCTCCTGATGCTCAGCTCAAGGAAATCTGTGGTCATACCTCTATCTGCCTCTCCACTGGTTCTTCCTCATTTGTGCTTCTCCTTTTAATCCCATTTCCTCCTCCTCCTTGCCAGTTCCAGTAGATGTTTCCTGCCTGCCCAGCAGCCCCACAGCCAGCTCATCTCTCCCTCTTCTGCCTTGTGGCTCCATCTCCCTGGCCCCTGTCTGTGGAAGTCTACCACTACTGAGAGATGAACCACAGAGCTTTGGGCAGCAGCATCGGGGATACAGGTGTCGATGTGCACTATGTGTGGATAAACAGGGGAGGGGGAGATGGAGGAAGGGCCAGGGTATGTGTGGTAGTGATCAATAAATATATCCTACTCCATCTCACTTTTAATGCAGCAGAAAACAGGCAGTGATTCCACTTAATAAAATGTAGACAGTCTCATGGAGCTACAAGACCATCTATTCTGATGGACAATTGCTGCACAACAGGACTGCACATGACCTGGTGCCCGGCGTTTATCTCCAGCTGAGGCTCTCTGGCTGCTGTGGGCCCACCTCTGGTTTTTCATTTTCTTCCTTTAATTTCCCTGAACAGACATACTGGGCAGCCAAACCTCTGTGAGATCTAGTAGAGGGAGAAATTAATAAAAAAGTCAAAAAGTCCTTAGCATCACTGAAGGCACTGTGGATTTGGCCACTGGGTGGGAGGTGGACA
The DNA here is from genome assembly GCA_004320125.1 of Scolopax mira. Lineage (NCBI taxonomy): Eukaryota > Metazoa > Chordata > Aves > Charadriiformes > Scolopacidae > Scolopax > Scolopax mira. The sequence continues at coordinate 94,961 of BJBW01002081.1, forward strand.
GGTATTGGAGAGACAGAAAAGGAAAAAGCCAGGAAGAAGTTAGATTTTTGTTGTCAAGGACTGGTTCAAAAATATTTGTCAGTGTGCACTTGTTGGTGTGTGACAGATCTCACTTCTCTGCCTTCTCTGTGCTGCCGAATTTTAAATTTGCAATCCCCATTGGAGCTGGTGGTGGCACCTCTGGGAGAGAGGAGGGGTGCAAGCAGCATGCCTGGGTTCTCAGTTCTGGGGCCCTCAGCTCTGAAAGTGCATTGGCCACCCTTGGTGAACAAATACAGGAAAAACTGGAATGCCAGTTTCCATCTGACATACAAGAAAATAACATTATTCCTATCAAAGTTAGAGGTGAGTCAATATGTTATGGTATGGACCTGTGCAGACCAACAACGCTAATGGACGTGGTGTATTGTGAATTTGGGCAAGAGGATAGTTTTTGCTATTTAACTGATTTTTCTGGAAAGCGGAGAGATGGTGTGAGGTGCAGCCAAAGCTGATGAGTCTCATCTGATCTTCATGCAAAAAAAAGTTAGCTCTCTTAATCTGAGAAGCTTCAGGTCTGACACAGATTTTGAGTTCTCCAAACTAAGAGATGCTCAGGTCCAGCTTTTTCAGTCTCGTTGCACAGATGTGAAGTTCAGAGGAACCTCCAAGCTCCCAGCCTGAGACACATCTCTGAGGTCTGGATTTACTTCTTTGCTACCTTTTGGCTCATGCCCATCTCCACTATACCCACCACAGTGAAATTTGCATTGAACACAGTTTTAGTTCTGGATTTGTAATTAAATTTAAGGGCTGGTAAATTTTGCTATGAACATTTTTCTGGCTCCTTTCCTAAGCATTTGGTCTTTTCAACTAGTACTTAGTGTTTTGCAGATGCTATTTTATGTTATATTGCCAACCACAAGTATGAAAAAATGTGTGATTCAGAAAAATACTAATACATTGAGGTCAAAGCCTTTTTTCAATGTTTGCAAGAGCTGTAAAGTTACGGGGCAGGTGGGAATATCATCACTTGACTCCAAGAGCTGTGACCTTTCCACTTCATCGTAAAGCCTATGATCAAACCATGAGCATGACAGTGCTGCCTGTAATTGCTCTCTGAATTAAAATGTTTCCTCCAACATCCAGAAATAAGGAAAACGAAATCTTCAGATAGGGTTTAGCAGCTCACCTTAAAAGTATTTCATCTCATGCTAAACATTAAGCCATGCAGTGATGTCTGGGCACTTGTCTACTTTGAGACCCATGGGAGAATTAAGTCAAATTCACTTTTAAAGGGGATTAATTAAGCTGCATGAGGACCCTATTTCAGCACTCAGAATTAAGATAAATTGAAGTAAGACCCCTTTAATCTACATTTTAAGGAAAGAATTGAAAGAGATGAGAGACCTCTTCAACATCAAATGAAGGTGTCCATGAAGCTGCTGGTGTGGTTTGACTAATCTGTTTTACTCGATACCTTATTTATTTCAGACTGCATGACCTCATATAGACAAGCCTTGAGAGTGTTGGGATTGGGTGTGATTCTTCTGGGAGTATCTGCCATTCCAGCTTGCCTGTGAGGGGATAGAAGGTATGGAAGAAGCACAATGCACTATAAAATGAAACAGTCAATCTTAGTCTGTACAGAGCCATGGTGATGCTGTGGAGCTTTCACATGTTGACCTAAAACCCAGGTGTACTCTTGAAAAAACAGAATTTCAGGCCTTTCATCAGGGATGGCAAATCTCAATAGAGAATGTAAATTGGTGATAATAGTCCCAAAACGGTTGCTCTTGTGAACAAGTTTTGTCCTGTATCACCTTGACTAGGTTCTTTTGGGTCTTTTGTTTGGGTTTTCTTTTTTTTTTTTGGGGGGGGGGGGGGAAGAGAAGGTTGTTTGGTTTGTGGGGTTTTTTTTAATCAGCTTTTTTAAATATTGGGAATAGTTTACTTTTGAGTGAGGACCCAAACTCATTGAGCTAATTAGATACCAAGGTGGTGTATGCACTTTCTACTCTTCTGACAGATTCTTATTCTTATCCCTGCCATCAGTTACTTGGCTGTGAAGTCAAGTAATCCTTGCCAAGATTTCTGAATGTAGTTGGTGGTGTGGGATTTCTCCACCTTTTGGTTCTTATTTTAAGATAAAAAAAGTTTTCTGTTTACTTTTATCTTTTTATTCCCCCCTTTCTGTTTTTCTTCTGGAAATCAGATCTCTTCAAAGTGTGAAACTGACATGAGTGACTCAGTGTCTTGGAGACAATCTGTAAACTATACATAGATGTGTCTTTTTAAAAGGAAAACTGCCCAATTTACCTTTCTGGAGCAGTCAGAGTAAGGCAAGTCCATGAGACTGTTCCTTCAAGCTTTGGGACAGGGCAAATTCACGTAGAATTTTCCTAATTTACAAACAAGGCTATTATGTTCCTGATTTTGAGTGCCTGTGGAGCATTTAAGGAACACTTTGTGGCTTGCACTCGTGTCGTGAATCTGCCAGCAGGCCTATGAGATCTCAGTGCAAATTCCAGCTGGGGAAGGACAGATACCACAAAGCACCATGGCACCCCAAACCCACTCATGTGTCTCCTGATCAACTGTCAAGAAGACAGTGCCAGACACCAGATGGGGTGCCTTGTGGAAGAGTTACCCAAGCTCCTTGTGGACCTCCTGGAAAATGCCAAAAGCAGGTCTGGGACAGCCTTTATGGTCCTTTGGGGAGTTTGGGGACTTGAAGTGGGTTACAGCAAGGCCACCGGAGAGGATTGTGAGGGCTTGCAGGGTCTTTGTAAGCTCTCAGTGGGGTGTGCTGCACTGACAAGTCCTGTGAGGAGCTGGTGGTGCTAAGGACAGAGGCCATCCAATGTGATAAGCTAAAGGTCATTTAGCAGGTTGTGGAGGAGCTAAGACAAACCCTGCAGGTCATTGCGTGTTACCATATTACCATGTCATGCTGCCTCTCACTTGGTTATTCATGTGGGTGCTGGTACAACCTTCCCCTTACACAAGATTGACCCTGTCACTTTGTATGGAAAGACACTTGGAAATGCCCTATAGGGCAGATGAACTGCAAGAGGAAACCACCTAGGAATAGCCTGGGAATTGGTCCTGGTCAGGGAGACTGTGGACCTTTCCCATCCCTTTTTATTAGAGGAATAGCACAGAGTTTTCCGAGCTGGAAAATTATACTCTTTACATCAGGTGAATCCAAAGCCAGGAATTAATTTTGGAAGAAGGGTTCCCCGTTTTGCAAACTCCAACTGTATCCAAACAGGTTCAGTGTGGCTTTGCTATATGCTTTTTTGAGCCCTGACAATCTTTGGAAGGGAATCCAGTCCTCCCTGCCAGCTCCCCAAGAAGGTGAGCATCAGCGCTGGATGCGATTCCTAGAACTTCTGCACAAAGCAGCTCAGCAATGGGCTCAGCGGCTGGTGCAAGAAGCTCCTGGTGCTCCACTTCATTGCTCTTTCCTGAATGTTGGCCATGTTTTTGCAGAGAATTGTTGTTTGCAAACAGGCACATGGGTCCAAAGAGAATATTGTAAATGTAGTTTTGCACTATACTGTTGATTTTTTAGGGTGAATGTGCTCCCCTCCCTTTAGGAGCAGCCTCATAATTTTGTCTCTTCACGTCACCCGGCACATCTACCCCTGGATGGGATACAGCTGCTTGGTACATGGGACTGTACCAAGATCAAGCATGAAATCCTCAGTACCAGACAAATGTTCTCACAAATTTAACTGGAGCCAAAGACTGTTTTTGCTTTTAAAAGCTAATGATATTTTCTTTTCCTCATGGAAACAGTTAATTGACCAAAGGCTGCTCAGTGGAGTTTGCTTTCAGAGAAGGATGAAAAAAAAAAAGGTCTGGACAGAGTAAGGAGTTGAGAAGCAAGAGGAGATTCTTTGAGCTTTTGTAAATGTTGCATGAATTGCGAAAGATTTAAGGTTCAAATGGGGGGCTAATCTGAGGATATTTCATTTCAACACAGAGCAGGAAGAGCATTCAAACTAATTATGGTCTCCTTCCCAATTTTGGTTGTCACAGAAAAATTCCTCAATGGGAAAGAGCCATTTGCAGGAGCATCAGAATGGTGGAGTGAACAAGGGTGGTAAAGCTAGCTCTGTGACACAGGGGGCTACCTGACAGGAGAGGCATCAGCATCTGATCCATATGACAGGATAGTTCAGGCTGGGAGAGACATCAGGAGGTATCTATTCCAACCTTCTGCCAAAAGCAAGGTCAGCTATGAGTTTGGACCATGTTGCTCAGGGCTTTATCCAGCTGGGTCTTGTAAACCTCCAAGGAAGGAGATGACATAGGCTCTGGGGTGGATAGGCTTGCTGAGTAACCTTCTCTAAACCTTGGTTGTTCTCATAGGAAATAAGCTTCTCCTGATATCCAGTGCGAACCTCTCTCATCTCAGCTTAGCTCAGGCTGGTCCCCATAGTGTGACATCATCAGCAAAGTCTGTTGCCTCCTCTATGTCATTGCTCAGAAAGTGAAACAGGACAGGTCCCAGAATAGACCTCTCCATTTATCGCTTGCTTCCATGTAGAGCATGACCCTTTTGCTGTGACATTCTAAGCCCAGCCATTCAACCATCTTTTTACCTATCTGGCTCTGCACCCACCCAGATTGTCTGTCCTGGCTTGGATCCAAGAATATTGACTGTAAATGGCATGCTCTCTGGCTAGTGGAACTTGGTGTTGATAAGGGGAGATGCACTGATTTTTGAGCTCATCTGCTCTTCAGACAGGTAGCTCTGGGCTTGTGCAGGACCACCTGCAAGACCTCCAAAACAATCCTAGATATCTTCTGGAGAAGCTAGTTATTTCCTTCCCTCTGTGCCACATGCCATGCGGTGTGGGCACAACCCAGCTGTTTATGGTGTGGGCTGGGATTATCCAGCCAAGAACGAGAAGATCCCTTTTTTCATCAGTTAGCATCCTTAAGAGCCAGCGGAGGGTGATGGCTATTTTCACCAAATATTTCCACCTCCTTCATCACACCCATTCCCTGTGTGCTCCCAGCATCAAATAAAGGGAGAAGAAGTGCTCAAAGGAGTGAGCAGAAAGCTCATTGCAGAAAGCTGAACTGAGCCATAACTGGGTGAGGCAGCATTTATTGGGATCAGAGGGTTATGGAAAGCAGAGTGCAGAAATGCTAAGAGGGAAATACAATTCTTCTTCCCTTCCCTTCCCTTCCCTTCCCTTCCCTTCCCTTCCCTTCCCTTCCCTTCCCTTCCCTTCCCTTCCCTTTTTTTTCTTTTTTTTTTTTTTTTCTTCTTGTCAGTGTTTTTTCCTCCTAGGTGTTGGGGTCTTTTCGGAGGCAATCGTTACTGTTAATGATTTTAGCTTGTTGGCTATTATCACATTTGTGCCTGGGGACTGCAGCCGGCTATCTGGGCTCTGGCAGGCCTTGACAGCAATCAGCTCCTTCCTGCTTTGCACTAATTTTCTCAGGGGAGCTCAGAAGAAAATACATTTTCATTCATTCTTCCCTTCTTTACACATTGTCTCTCCTTTCCCTCTTCTCTGCACCTGGTTTCCTGTCTCCGGGAGCTCTGGCCCCAAGAAGGGTCTATTCCGTGTAGGTTGGTGGAGAAACCCACAGCAAGGTGTGGGGCATTTGGATATAACCATGAGAGGAAGCATCTCCTGGGAAGCATCTCCTGGCTTTTGTTATTCATGCCATGTTTGGACCCAGCTCTGCATTGCCGTTGATCCCCCAGCTGTTATGGAGAAAAGAAGGGATCGTTGTAGTTATTTTATGAAAAGTGTACGTGGATCTTTTTCAGTGGCTGAGGCTGAGCACCGAGCTTTTACAGCCTTGAGTTTAATATTCTCTTTTTTCTCTCCATCATCATTTTATATTATTCAAAGCAAATCAGACGGCCTTTGAAGAACAGCTCAAAGCCTTTTTTCTTTCTTTCTTTTTTCCCTTTTTTTTTTTAAAGGTGGGAAAGAGTGGGAGCCACCTGGTACATTTCTTTTCGGTGATTTTTATTCATTGGGGAAGAGATCGCTTTGCATCTTGTTCTTTAAAGGAGTGTAAAAGGCAGGTAAGATCTGTATTTCTAAAAGCCCCCAAAGAGAGTGCTTTTCTGGAAGGGTGACCAGCATCGTCCTTGCACTGAAGCATCCCAGCTGGTGGAAATGTGACTCTTCATGTGCAGAAGGGCTCTGGCTTGGAACCACTGCTGTACTCAAGAGCTGCTAATCAAAATCATTGCTCTGAGACACTCTGGTGATCTCACAGGATGAGAGGCTCCAAGGACCTCTGAATCAAGTGAGGTGACCATCAGAAAACGTGTTTCTCAATAGTAAGTTGCCTTCTGGAGGGTTTTCTGTGCTGGGCATTGCTTTGGGAAGGTGTCTTTCCTTCTGGAGTGATGGCTAGGAAGCAGAAATCCCAGCTTGCAGCTTGGAAGTGGTCAAGATGTCACCTCCCATGTTTGTCTTAGCACCCACCAGGGAGCTTGGTAAGACCTTCCCCTCCACAATACATAAGTGTCAGCTCTTGGTCCTTCTCACATTTAGACTTGCGAAGGCTGAGAGGGTCTATGAAGGTATTTCTCCCTAGTTCTTAGGTGGACATCAGTGCCTGTCAAAAGAACCAATTTCAGCTCAGAGTTAAAACATGCATCTTACAGTCTGCAGGAATAAGCCACCCCAGCTTTTGTAGGTGTTTAGGTGCCACACCTCTTTCCCCCTATTTTGAGGATCCCTGAGAAGTAGTACTACTATCTCCCATCTCTCTTCTCCATGTCTGCTTGCCCCCAGAACAAGAGGCTGCTGCTTGGGGCTTTCCCAGAGGACACAATGACTTTGTGTCATCGGTGTTGGGGTGAAACACCAACACACTGGTGGACTGAAATGTAAACATGTGGGTCTTCCCCCAACCGATTTGGGAGCTTCCAGACTTTCTGGTCTCTGCTGCTCTCACCACTCTGAGAGAAGAAGCATAAAACAACTCATCAACCCCAAAGGTAATGGCCTCCCTGGGCAGGTTGCCAGTCATTTGATATCTTCGCTAATCATTTAGAAGTGGAAGTAAACAGCATGTTAATGAGATGTGTGGGTGAAGCTAAACTGGGTGGAGCTAAAGGGGCTGGTCTGAACAAAGGAAATAAAATAAAAGGATTTGGGGAGGCTGGAAAGACAAGCAGGGAATTACAGCTTGATGGTTGGTTTGGGAATAATTTGAAGGAATACAAGTGGGCAGGGAAGCATAAGACCGTGTTAGGACATTCAGGTACCTGGGGATGGATTTGAAGAGCAAATTCAATTTCTATTTGTCATACAACTCATCCATAAACTGCCTAAAGTTGGGACGCAGCAGTCTGTGTCCATAGGATAGTGGACACAGAAGCAGCCAGCTGGAATAAGGTGCGAGGCCTTTGGCCAGGAAGGTGTTGGGAAGACTGGAAGCAATAGGGGGGAGAAGAACAATCATAAGTAATGACAAAAGCACTGCAGAAAGAGTATGTGCCTCACATGAGTGGCCTTTGATGGAAGGACTTTGAGTGAAAAACCACCAAGCTTGTTTGAAATTGCAGCACATCAGGGGGAGAGTTACTAGAGCAGAACAGGGACATGTAGAAGCACCTGCACAAAATTGGGAAAGGAGGCGTTTCACTGAAATGAGACATCAGTTCCTAGTGGTGGGGTCTGCTGAACCAGAGAGACATGGTGGATCAGGCAGAGAATGTCCAAAGAGTTTGTCTTCCTTAACCCAGCTAAGAGGGAGTCCAGTGGCTTCCCATAAGAACCCTTGTGGCAGAGAGGAGGAAACGAGGTTGATGGCAATGCTAGAGCAGAAACAAGTTGGTCTAAACTGTTCTTGAGTTGAGTGAGGAACCTAGATGTAGTTTTTCGACCCTTTTGTGAAGTTGGCTGGCAACAGTGTCATCTTGAAAACAAAAGCATGTTGTAAAGATGGCTAGAATTGGCACTGAAAATTATTATGATGATAATGGCCTGAAGGGTTTCAACAGCAGGTTCCTGAAATGGCCCTATGTGGAGAGTATTTTTAGTCTATGTGTGCAAAGAGAAGATGGCCAACAGCCCAAGGGGCCAGTGTGGAAGCACTGAAAATATCATCATCAGAGATGATCAAAATTGTCTGAATTAGAATTTTCCAGTGATCTTTTTGTTGACATTTTTGTCAAATATTAGAAGATTTTGAATGAGTTAATTTTCCTTCATCCCTCCTTCCCTCTAGCTTTTTCTGGCCAAAAAAAAAAAATCCCAAATCATATTAGAAAGAAAATGTATGTATATTTAATGAAAATTTGCAGGCAGTTCTCTGCTTTGTTCACAATAAAAGAGCTGTTGCAAGGCACCTAGCCCCCTCACCCTTGTCTGAGTTTCATCCTTGCGCAACAGATTGCCTTGGGTTTATTTTATACTCAGTTTAGGTTACTAGAAAGATTTTCTGAGTTCCTAAGTTGAATGTAAACTTTTTCTGCATCTCTGTAAAGTTCCCTGGAGGAATTTTCCTGAGGGAAGAATATGAAAACATCAAGAGTCTGAGTCATGGAGGTCCTTGAGCCAGAGCAGGTTAGACGGTGGGCTGAAATTAGTCAGTTTGTTGGCTCAGCTTTCAGCTGGGAAGCAGAAGGGAGTTGTAATAGAAGGAGCCTGGAAAGGGTTTGCCCTAAAAATTCAGTCCTAGATATGGACTCTGACTTTGATTTTAGGGGGCTGAAGGGCTGGCAGGGACTTATTTCAAGTGAAAAGTCCACATAATCATGTATCACAAGCGTGTCCGTGAGAGGAGGACCTGACTGAGGAGTGTAAAGACAAAGCTGAGCAGGAGATTTACTAGTTAAGGCAAGCAAGCCGCCTCTCTCATCTCTGCTCCTGGCTCAGGTCTTTCCATGTCCACCCATCTCTGCTGCCTTTGCTGCTCTCTCAGGGAGGGAAAATAAAACAAGTCATCAACCCCAGAGATAGCAGCCTCCTGGGCAAATTGCCAGTTGTTTAATATTGTTGCTAATGATCTACAAGCAGAAGTAAACAGCATGTTAATGAAATGAGTGGAGGAGGCTAAACTGGGGGAAGCTGCAAGGGCTGGTTTAGAGAGAAAATAAAAACCAAAGGTTTGGGGAGTGGAGGAACACACCAGGGAGAATTGGGACAGGATTGGTTTGGGGGATGTTTCAAGGGAATATAATGGTCCAGTGGGTGGGGTGGTGAGGAGAAGGGAGATAAAGCAGTGCCAGGCATTTGGGTTGGCAAAGCCCCATCAGCAACTCTTGGTAGAGAGAGAGAGATCAGTGTGGGGGTTGCTCGTGATAAGCATGGCCCAGCCTGTTGTTTCCTGTCTTCCCCGTTGTGGTGACCACCTGTAAATTTACCTCTGGCTCACAGGAGAGAGCCTGGATATGAGGCATACATAGCATTACTGTAGCCTGGTGAGGAGAGCCTTTTGTTCCAGCTTCTGCAGCAGCGTATATCACTGCCCTAAGCTCCTTTCAACAGTAACTAACCAAAAGTCAAAGTACTTGCCCAATATTGCCTGGGATTGAATCAGGGACTCTCACGTCTTAGCCCAGGGAAGTTACCTGTGAAGACAGCAAGCTTTGTATTGGCACAGCAGGTCTGGGACTAACTGGGCTTTATGGGATCTGCTTGTCCTGAGTATATGTACTGGGAAATGAAAGCTTTGGAAGCTTTCACTGGCACCACTGCCCTGGGCCAATGGTGGGAGAAATTTGTTAGCATCCAGTCCTTGTCTGGCCTGCAGGGAAGGGAAAGTCACTTTGGATGGATGTTCCCCCACAGCGTTTCATTTCTCTTGGATTTTTTCCCCCTTCCTCCCTCTTATTTGAAATTCATTGGCTCTAATTGCAGAGGTAGTCAAACTTTGGCTGCATCTGAACTGCAGGTCTTTGAGGGGACTCGCATGCTAGACAGCGAGATGAATGATTTATTATTATATTATTATTTATTCATTTAAATTCACAAATGCTTATCCAAATACAAAATTGCCCAATTTCATCCAGATCTGAATTTATAGATTTTCAGGCCAGATGGGACCGTTCTGATCAGCAGCCTGACCTCTGGCATCACACAGGCCAGGGAATGCCACCTAGCAATTCCCACGGCGGGGGGGAGGGGTAAACTTAACCACTATGTAAATCAGCATTATCAAGCCCAGTGACTTGTCTGAAATGGTCTCTAGTGGAACCTGTAAAATTACCTGGTGGTTTTCAGCTCTTCTCCTCAGTACGTGGCTGTGCATCACAGAAAATGCAGCTTCAGCTTTCCTCTCTGCCTGGAAGACAGCTATGGAAAGGGCTTAAGTTGGGGTTTAGCCCCAGCTGTCAGCAAAGAACCATCTCCCCCCGTCTCCATATTGGGATGGGGGGAGAATCAGGAGAAAAAGACAAAACTCATGGGATGAGGTAAAGGCAGTTTAACCTTTGTTGTTAAAGCAACAACAATGATACTGGTAAATTAATGTACAAACATGATCAATGTACCACTGCTCACTGACCAGGACCCAAAAAGCCCAGCCTGCTCCTGAGCAGTCATCATGCCTGAACGGGCCACCTCCCCAGCTGTAGGCTGAGCATGAGTTCACATGGCATTGAACACACCTTTGGCTAGTTTGGGCCAGCTGTCCCGGCTGTGTCCTGTCCCATCTCCTTGTGAAAATTATCCCTACCTCTACAGGCTACCACCAACAGACCAGGGTCAGAAGATCAACCACTCTTTCTGACCACTGTTCTCTTGTAAAGACTTGGGCAGGAATATACACAAATCTAATATTAGCTCCAAAAAAGACATTGAGGTCTTTTTTGTCCAGGTCCAGAAAAAGTCAATGAAGCTGGTGAGGGGTCTAGAGAGTAAGCCTTGTGAGGAGAGTCTGAGGGAGTTGGGATTGTTCAACCTGGAGAAGGGGAGGCTGAGGGGACACCTTATTGCTCTTTACAACTCCCTGAAAGGAGGGTGTAGATAGGTGGGGGTCGGTCTCTTCTCCCAAGTCACAGGCGATAGGAAAAGAGAAAATGGCCTCAAGTTGTGCCAGGGAAGGTTCAGGTTGGATATTACGAAAAATTTTTACACTGAAAGGGTTATTAAGCATTGTAATGGGCTGCCCAGGGAAGGGGTTGAGGCACCATCCTGGAAATTTTCAAAAGATGGGTAGACATAGTGCTTAGTGGCATGGTTTAGCGATGGGTTGTTGGTCTATGTTTTTGTTTTTTCTTTGTTTTTTTAATTGGAGTTATGTTAATAGTTGGACTAGATAATATTAAAGGTCTCTTCCAACCTAGACAATTCTATGATTTTATGATTCTAAAGTGAAAAATATTGCTTTGGATGTAAAGACTGTTCCAGGTTTGGGGTCTGTTTGGGGAAGAAGTTGGGAAGTCACACAGGAAACCAGTAAGTAATTAAAGGCAGACGAACTTTATAGCAGGCAAGTGCAGAACGGGATCCAGCCTGCCCTTAACAGTGGGATAAGCACTCTATCTCCCAAAAGCTCATTAAAATGTGTCTGTGCATATCTCAAGGAGGGGTTAGAAATCAGGAAATTACCTCTGGCAGCAAAGGCAAGATAAAGAAAACCCTAGAGAGATTACCCTATTCTGTTTCCAAAGACCTTGTGCTTTTGCTGTAAACCAGCTACATGGAAGATTTTTCACCCTCTCCAGCCACTGAAACATTGATTCCTTTTTTCCTCATGGCAAAGGGTCTGCAATGGGTTTGTGTCTTCTCACCTTTAGGGCCAGAGGTCCAGCAGCCCTGAATGTCTGTGGACTGGATAGACAGGAGGGTTGAGCAGGAATGAATGCCTGTTCTGCACTCAGGGAGGTCCCATCCTGGTTTTCTGGGCTTTTGGTGAGAGGGAGCCCAAGGGTGCACTAAAGGCAGCACTCATAGGACCATATTTGTCCTCACATTAGTTGTTGTTTTTCCCATCCATCCAACTTGTGTTCTTATAAATCATAAACTGGAAAGAGATCTGTGGTACAAGGTCTGTAGATTGTTTTTATATCTCCAGCTTGGATAAGAATTGTTATCTGCCAAATGACATTTCTGATTCTGATTTTTGGTTCTCTGTGGTCTTCTGGTGACCAGAGCTGGCTTAGTGGGCTCAGCAAGAAAGACATAATGGTCTTGCATAATGAGGTATTATTTTGAATATTTTTGCATGCATGAAACAAAAACAAGATAGAAAGGAAAGAGACCCAAGTGGTTTGTGCTACAGTGATATCTCCTGTGGCCCTTCAAAGGAACCCCAAAGACTTCATATGCTCCTTAATTTTCAGAAATACAATCACCGGGTCCAGGATCAAAAACCAGAAATGTTTCAACAGTACACAGCAGCAATTAAAGATTAGAAGCATTGTGGTTTTATTTTGCATTTCAGGTTGATGGAATTGAAAGAAGGAGGATGCAATCATCAGCTGGATGTTATCCAGGACTCTGAGGCTGCATCTATACCTGTAAATTAACTGTAGCTGTGTTTTCTCTCTTGCGCATAGGCCAGCTGGCACAGGATATCCTGCATCTGTACTATTAAATTCTCTCACCCTCCAAAAAAGGGGGGGGTTGCATCCAAATTGCCTACTGAGAATGGGCACTAATCTGTGCTAATTCCCAGGCTGTGCCTAGGCATCATTTGGGAAAGTGCTAGCTAGATTGTGCCAAAAACATGCCAGGTAGTGTTTTAACAACTTAAAATACAGAAGATCAACTTCTAATGTCCAGGGACATTTTTGCAACTGTTCAGTCTGATGGTAAAGATGTAGCCTGGGAGTTTATGTTACAGCTCTAGCTAGAATGCCTCCATGTCTTTAATAAGTACTACTGATCAGTTTTTTGTCCTTGGGTCCCCTCTGAAGGCCAGTGAACTACTGGGATTCTTCCCATTGCCAACAGGTTTTCTTCTAATCCTCTGATGGCAGTCTCACATATGTTTTTGCCATGGTATGGGCAAAGAAGAGGCAGAAAGGGACTCAGGAGAGAACCTGTTGTTGCAAAGTACTTCACAACAGCATTTAGGCTGTGGAAATTGTTGTTCTTTTGTGCAGTGTCTTTCCAGGATGATTTAGGGAGAGACCCTATTTAGGGAGAGACCCAGGAACTGCCTGAAAGTAATCGGTGGGCACAGGGGCTACACTGGGGATGAGAAACAGAAACTTGCACAGGCTGTGGACAAAGTTCATACTGTAAAGCCATCCCTTCTACAGATTTGGGTTTTGCACTTCTGTGTCCTCTCTCAGAAGTCTGTTAGAGGAAAAGGTGGCATTGTGCTGCAGGATCTGGGCTGCAGTGTGCTGTAAGGTGATGAAACATCACTGGTCCAATGCTGGGGTGAAACGAGGGAAAACTCACAAGCTTGATGGTGAATGCTGTGATGGTAGCTGTTAAAGGCTTTTCGGTAAGGAGCAGGAGGTGAGCCGACCCCTAGCATCCTCCCTGACATTCCTGCACCCTGCTAATGGCAGCCGAGACGACTTTCTGCTAATGCAAATGTTCACAGCTGTATGCTGGATGTTGCTGAGTGGATAATGGCTGATGAGGTTGCCTGTAGACAGTCACTCCGCTACCAGTGTGTAATTAATTGCTATGTAAAGTGCTCTGAGATGTGGTGCTGCTGAAATGCCGGGTATATAAATGCCATCCCCACACAAAAGGGAACAACATGCAAATTCTCTCAATATATTTTTAAATACGAGCATTTTTCAGCTGTTTGCTCTTTTGTAAAATTTATTAGGCCCCCTCCTGGGAGCGGGAAGGCAGCAAGGGCAGTGCGCATGGATGAGCTGGTTAACAGGGACTCCAACTGTTCGTGCTGCTCGGCCCAAGACTCCAGGGGGTCATCTGTTTTTCTTCTCCTATTCCTTTAACCTCTGTTTAACTTTTGTTTCCCCTTTCGCTTGCTTGCTCGCATGGTGAGCCCCTGCCTGCCTGCCTGCCTGCCTGGGGAAGGCAGCAGAGAAGGAGAATGCCTTTTTTGCAAAGGGCAGAAACTTGTAAGGGCCCTAGCCTTGTTTCCTTTTGAACAAGAGGGGTTCCCTGTCCTGCTTCCAAAGGAAATGTGGTGTCCCCATTAGATATAACCCAAAGAGAGGTGGTTCGAGGCCAGCTGGAGAGGGAAGGGCAGTGGGGTATGGTGGCAGTCCTGGCTGCAAAGGACAAAGCCCTGCTTGTCTGCCTGCAGAGTTCTAGTGCCAGCTCTGAGGAAGCAGTGGGAAGGACTGTCTGCCCTGGGAACAAATCTATCACAAGGGGATTGACACGTCTCAGGCTTGAGTGCTGGAGATGACGTGAAGAAGGCATGATGACTCACTGCTTCCCATACCACAGAGAGGAGAGGGCATCCAGCGGAAATATCATGCAAGTTTAAAACAAAAATAATAAAAAAGAAGTAGTTTCCCCAGGGCATATGATTCTGTTAGAGAATTCATCATGACAGTGAACAACTGAAATTCAAATAGAGTAAAAAGAAATAGACTAATTCAGGTCCACTGCTAGCCATAGGATACAATGATGTGGTTGCTACCACTGCTTCAAGAAGTCCTAGACCTCCAGTTCTTAGAAGCAGGGAGAGTATGTTGGGTGGATGTGTTACAGCTCTTGCAGTCATTTCTTAGGTGTCTGCTGCTGTTTGTGCATAGAAAAAGGACATAGAGACTATATGGACTGGAAATCTACAGATTTTTTACATGCTAATATTCAATAGATTAAGCAATGGGTAGCTGACAGATCTTGCACCGAAATTATGACCAGGAAATCTGTTTAATGAGCACTTTTCTATGACATTCCTGAGAAGGCAGTCATAGCTTAGATGCAATTTAATGTTTCCATCAATGGTCTGGAAATAAACAAAAACAGCGTGGCTGGCTAAAATGTACAGATAACCTGAAGTTTGGGGGAGTGCTTAATATGGCTTAAGAATGTGTGGAAAGGACTCTGGGTCCATCAGTAGTCCAGGCACTTAGAGTATACGTTTTCAAAGTGTCAAATTGGAAGGTAGAATAGGAACCAGGAAGACACTTGCTCTTCACCAGGGAGTAGTGAAGAGCAGAATCACAGTATAGCTGAAGTTGGAAGGCATCTCTGGAGATCATCTACTCTAACCCTTTCTGCTCAGAATAAGGTCAGCCAAAGCAAGTTTCTCAGGACCATGTCCAGTTGTGATTTAAATGTTTCCAAAGGTGGAGACTCCAGAATCTCTCTAGGCAAGCTGTTGCAGTGTTTTATCAGAGTCATAGGAAAAAAAACATTTTTTCTTATATTTAAATGGAATTTCTTGTATTTGAGTTTTTTGGGCCTCTTGTCCTTTCACTAGCAACACTGAGAAAGATCTGTATCTGTCTTCTTTATGCATCCCCACTGGATATTTTTATATATTGTTAAAATCCTTTTGAGCCTTCCCTTCAGTAGATTGTGCAGTCGCAGCATTCAATCTTTCCTCACATGTCAGATCCTCCAGTTCATTTCTTGTCTTTGTGGCCCTTTGTTGTACTTGCTCCAAAGTCTTTTACTGGGGAGGCCTGAATTGGACATGACACTCCAGATGTGTCTCATCAGTGTTGAGCAGGGCAGAAAGATCACCCCCCTCCACCAACTGTCAATGATCTGCCTAATGCAGCCTGCAGGGTGAGCTCTTGACTTTGTGACAATGATATGTTGCTGGCTCATGGTAGACTTGGTGTCCAAAAGGACCTTCAGGTCTTTCTTTGCATAGCTGCTTTCCAGCTGGCCAGCCTGCAATGGTGTGTAGTGGTGTGTGGGTGTCCCTCTAGAAGGTAACGATTCTGAAGAAGATTGAAAGGTCCTAAAGGAAGGTCTTTCACCAGGACCTGTATTCTCAATGTGGTGGTGGGACCAACTAATGCTGCTTTGAAGGAGACTGGTGAAAGGACAGGACTAATTATAGCTCAGTGTAGTCACAGATAACAGAAACCCATCTCCAGTTTGGGAACATGTGTTTTGTCAAGGACAATGAGAAATCGAAGAGGATGCAGAAGCCCCCACAAATCTGTGCTGGAGAAAATGCTTCCAAGAGAGCAATTTGTTCAGCTCATCCACAGGCTCAAGTGGCGCCTTGCTGTGTGTATGCACCTGCTATAAAAAGATTCTTTAATCTAAAAGAGAAAGAAGGGCTCAAGACAGACCAGTGCTTGCAAGATGAACATAAATAGACGTGAGCACGAATCCAGGTGCCTGGTTTCTTGGTCATTATCTCTGTGAACAAACGACCAAAGATCTTGGTAGAGATTTCACCTCCTGATATCTTTAAATCAAGACTGTGAAACGGTAATTGAACTCAGCTCGCCAGGTGACTCACTGCTGTGTTGTGACCCGTGACATCCAAGATTGCAGTCTGGGCCCTTCTTGCTGTAACCCTTAGCTTTGATAAGGGTGGTCCTTGATGTGGTCTTGAGCACAACACATAATGTACAGCATTTGCCTGTCCTCCAGGTAGCTGACAGGCTGTGGGTAGCCTCTCTTCCTGCATTTTACCCTTCCTGGGCCAAGACTTCAGGTAGGTCAGAGGGCGTAGTAACAGAGGAAATTGGTGCGGAGGGTGGATGTCACAGCTCTTACTTGGGAATAGAAGAGGTGCCTTCATTCACAGGAAGGCAAGAACCCAACAGAAGGCTTCTAGAGCAGCCAAGGAGGCAACTGGCTGGCTGTGGTCCTTCTGTCTCAGGGGACAGAGATACCAGTAGCAAGAGTCTATCAGTATCTTTAGGCATTGATTGCACTGCTGAACTTTACAGGAAAAATCTTTGGAGTCTTTGCATAGGATAAGGGTCACTATATGGTGATCCTGATGTATTTCTTAACTCTTATCATGCCTCTTTTGCTTAGGTTTTCCTTAGGATCTCAGCTATGCCTCACAGTACCAGTATCCATGGCTAGTAGCAGGTGTCCTCTGTAGGAACACCACTTATCCCATGATGACCGGACTTCAGACTTTCAGCCAAGTGCCTCTTTAAGCCAGCAAGGGCCACTATGCATTGGTACTGCTGTGGTTTCCTGCAAATGAAGCAGAAATATTACTGCAAATCTATGATGGTGAGAAATCTATAGGCACAAATGTCTTTTTCTTTTTCTGTGCTTTTACTTATCACCCACAACAGCATCTATTTCTAACCCTGTGTTTAAAAAAACCCAAAACAAACCCTGAAAGTCAATATTTATTTTTCAGGCTCCCTCTCCCCTGCTGTTTGTCTCTGAATTTAATGCTTTTGAAAGGTGAATGATTGACGATTTACTGAAAATGAAGTTAAAATATAAATAATTCCACGATTCAGCTGCTGTATTAAGCAGGCATATGAGAAAAGCCCAGAAGACCAAGGTTGGCTTTTATTATTAACAAGGAAAAAAATTAAATTTAAATAAATGTAATATTTATTAAAATTTCCTTTCACGCTGTTACCTGAGGTTCATAAAACTTTTGAGCTGTGTCAGCTTTGCACTCCCCAGTACATTGAACTCCAGGGAAAACTATAAGCAAATTCTTAAGATCAATGCAAACTACTTCTCCATTACTCAAAAAAGGGAATTTTAACTATTTTTGAAGGCCCCAGGACTCCACTAATCCAGATATAAAGCCTTTTTTCACCTTCAAACTTCACAGTCCCAACTCCCCTTTCACCTTCTCTCCTCCCATTGCGACCCCAACACACACAGCCCTTTACACACTGAGGAAAATGAATATACATCCTTTAGCTCATTTTCCGTCTTTCCATGGCCATGTGCCAATTGGAATTTGCCAAATAGTGGAGAGAGCTGCAGTGAGGCTGCTCCCATGCCCAGACTTTCCCCATGACAGTGCCAGGGCCAAGGAGAGGAGATGTAAGGGTCTGCTAGTGAGGATGATAGGAAGAGAAACCTATTCCTGGGATGACGACACTGGAGTGATAAAGCAAAGTCATGTTCTGTAAGCAGGGCAGAGAAGAAGGGTCTGCAGATGACCTCTTACCATCCAACTGAGATCCAGGTTTGGATTTTAAAGACAGTGAAAAGATCCCATAGGTCTTGCATTGGTGTTTTTAGTTATAACAGCACAGTCAGAAAGCAGACCTGTATGAGGCAGTTTTGTCTGGAATACTGTTACACATCAGCACTGGACATTAAAAATCTTCCTATCTATGCCATGCAAGCACAATCATGCTTTCAGATCATGGAGCATGGTTTGATGGAGCATGGTTTGATGGAGCATGGATGAGTTCTTCCTTAAAATGGAAGAAATGAAGGAGAGGAAGAGTAGTTTTATCAGGTAATACTAAGCTTTGAGGGCATGGGACTAGAGGGTTAGACCTGTCTTTGGTTATCACCCGAGGAAATTTGAAAACCACATGGAAACACACAGTTGCAATACCTTCAGCACACACTCAGCCATGCCCTGGTGTGTGATTAGTCTGGGTGTGCGGTGCTCAGTCATGAAACTGGTTTGAAAGTACTTGACCATTGTTTACCATCATAGAAGAGGGTACTTACAGATTATCCAAACTCAGGCTACCTACAGGGCAGTGTGTTGGCCATGGGACCAAGCCTTATGCTTCTCTCTGCTCATAACACCACAGAGATAAAGCGTTTTTTTGTCTGGGCTGAGCACCCTGAATGCACCTCTGGATTGTCTGGGGATGGAGGAAAAATGCATAGAGAGGACAGCCAGAAAAAAACTAGCCCAGGCATAGTCAAGTCTGCAGGGGTATCAAAAACAAATGTTCTGCCTCAGAGAAATTCACTTAAGTGGAAAGGATCTTAGAATATTGATATTGCCCAGACTTTGAAGGAGATTTCATGCACAGAGGCAAGTTTTGCTCTTGGTGAAGTCACTGGCTATGGAGAGTACTACTAGGTCTGGACTTTGCAAGAGTGGATTCAGAGGGAAAAAATGAACTGTATGAGAATGTACCTTGATGTTGATAAACGTGCCTTGTGAAGGCATTAGAAAAAATTAAAAAAATGAGAGAAAGAAGGATGTTGAAAGGGATGATAAAGCAAGAAAAAGATGCATGGGATTTGGAAACATTTGAAGAAACCTTTTTATAAAGCTGTGCTAGGCACATCCCATCAAATCTCTCCTGCTGTGAGGAATTTTCATGTTACTTTGCAGATAAACTTGTTGAGAGTGCGCTGTCTGCCTCCATGGTGACAGAACAGCGTCTCGAAGGAAACGGCCCTGCATCATCATTTCTTCTTCAGTTCCAGGCAGCATCTGTCACTGCAGAGCTGAGCTGTGAGCTGCAAATTAGACCCATGTCCTCCCCAGCCTGGGGAAGCTAAGCGAAACTGCATTTTGTACATTGCAGGCTGACTTTGTCAGGGTTTCCTTTGGTCTTGATTGGGCAGGGTATCACTTTTTCATGAGGGACTTGTTGCTTAGGTCTCTGTTCCAGAAGTCATCTCCTGATAACCTTTTCAACTGCTGTTTTCTGTCTCAAGTGGCTTTTGGAGGGGTAAAGGGTAAGGGAGGAAGAGGTGAGGTTGGAGGAGGATATATGCTATACTTGGTCTGGAGGCATCCAGGCAGGAGGCATGCAGGAAGGCAGAGGAGGAGATGTGTGTCACTAAGGTCTGGCTTCTTAAGGATGGAAGGGTTAATGCATGTACCAGTCTGCTGCTTGGTGCCTCTCTCATTTTATTATTTGAAGAACATTTAGATGGAGGACAAAGAAATCTGAAAGATGCTAAGCTCCTTCACATTTTGTAAAGACAGGCAACTGCATGGAGGAAAGGTCTCCTCTAAGCTGCTACTGATGTTCACAAGTATTATCTTTCTGTCTTCTCCTGATGATGGTTAGGTCACAGAATCATACAATAGTTGGCTTTGGAAGGGTCTTTAAAGGCCATGTGGTCCAACCCTCCAGAAATGAGAAGGGACATCTTCAACTTCCGGTTGCTCAGAGCTCTCTCTGACCTGCCCTTGAATGTTTCCAAGGATTTGGCATCTACCATCTCTCTGGGCAATCTGTGCAAAGTGTTTCACAACCTCATAGTAAAAAATTTCTTCCTTATATCTTGCCTGAATCTGCCGTCTTTGTTTAAAGCCATTATCCCTTGTCCTATGACAATAGGCCCTGCTGAAATGTCTGTGTGTTTCTTACAAGCACCCTTGAAGTAATGAAAGGGTGCAATAAGGTGTCCCTGGAGCCTTCTCTTCTCGTGGCTGAAGAACTTCATCTCTCTCTCAGATTCTCGTGGTGAGCACAGACTTCCTGTAAGACTATGAAGGGAGTGCACACACACACACACACACACACACAAGGACTTTGCCTTGAGTCATGAAATCATGGGAAATCAGTCTTGGTTCTTCAGTTCACAGAAAATCTTATATTTGAATAGTTCAGATGAAAATGAGGAGGAGACACAGGAACAGGGAAAAATTAAAGAAAGAAGGGAGGAATGTATAACTGTACCAGAAGCTGATCCAGGTGAGGTCAATATTTTGGATATTTGAGGACAAGGAAATTTTTTTTTCCTTGGAAGGGACTGACGACTCTGCTTTTCCTGATTGTTCTTAGTTCTCACAGAGTTACATTTACTTTTTCCTAATGAGACCAGTAATCATGGGTGTTCTCCATGACCTTGTCTTACAGGGGATAAGGGTGCTTGGCTCTATGAGGGAGCAGCGCCAGTCAACTGGATGTGTATCCAGCTCTTCCCCAAGTAAGATCCCAGCTCCATCAGCCAAAGATGCTTATTGTGTCTTTGCACAGTATCTAGCATGGGGGATGTGAGTGAGGGCATCAGGCAGTGATTGAAAGGCAAGTTACAGCTGTCAGCCCTGACTGAAATGTGTCCCCTGAAAATATTTCTCAGCAGAAAATGGGCTTTTTCATTAAATGGAATCTTTCTATACAACATCAGTTCTCTAGAAATTTTCCACTTTTTTTTATTTAATAAAAAGTTGTTTGCCTTTTATTTTTGTTTCCTCTCTTGGTATTTTAAAAATAGGAAAAACCCTAAAAAAATGTCTAGCTGAAGTTTTTAACTTTTTTCTTACTTTGGGTTGGAAAATAGTGAGTAGGTCTCACTTGCCCTCCAATGTAACACTGTGGTTTTGAGGGATTATTTCTGAATTTGTGGGCTCAAATACTCTGTTGGACTGCATCTCTGATTCATCCTTCCTCTAACAAACTAACCATCTTCTGTAAAAATGTGGTAACCAACAGATGGGTAGTGTATTGTATCTGTTGTTTGTCAGGCACTGTCATAGGGTTTTTCTCTGTTGACCTGAATAGCTGTGATCTAGTGGGTTTGTTGTAGTTGTTGCTGTTCCTCAGTTAGGTTTTAAGCTTTGTCTTTATCTCTGCCATGAAGGGGTTTCAGCACCCATACAGTCTGAAAAGTCAGATTATGGATACTGCTTTGAACTTTGATTTTCTCTAAATCAGCACCCTGAAAAGTGGGAAGGAAAGAGAAGGGCAAGGGCAAGAGAAGAGGGAAGGGGATGGGGAAAGGGAAAGGAAGAGGAAAGCAGATGGGAAGGGCAAGGGGAAGGGGGAGAAAAAAGGGAAAAAGTAAAAGGGAGAGGAGGGGTGGGAAGGAGTATGCAAGGCAAGAGGAAGAGAGAGGAGGGAAGGAAAGAAGACGAAGAAGAAAGTTAAGGGAAAAAATATCCATTGCCAGTATCATGATTCCTCCAGCTTCTTGACTTTTAAGGGATCAAGTCTTCCAATTCTTGTAGGATAGTCCCTGAGGCCATGCTAAGTCACCCTTGTAATTACTGTCTTTAAAAGAAAATTTGGAGTGCTTTAAAAGCAGATTCCCTTGTATTAAGAGATGGTACAGGTATGAAGCAGTGTGCTCCAGTGAGCTGGAGTTAACTCCCCATTTTTCCACCTCTGTGCCTCTGGTACCAATCTCTGGTAATTTTGCTTTAGCAGCTTGGTTGCGGAGCGTTAACTCCTGCTCTGTGTGGTGAGAACAGGGCTATATCACGGAGGTCCATTGCGCTGTGCTCTCTTGCAGATATGCTTGGCTGGGAGGGACTGCAACTCTCTTCGTGTGTCACATGGAAGTATTCCAGGCGAAGCCTTTATGATAAATTAGGGAATGTGGTCAGCCAGAAACAGCCAGAGAGCTGTTTTATTAATCTGCGGGTGGATAACAATAAAAATGATGAAAGATCTAATCAGCTACATTATTAGCTAGAGGTTGGTGGGGCCAGGAGGGAAAAGGGGTGTGTGGGTGATGTGGGTGCTGGGGAGGGCTCAAAGACGGAGAGAGACAAGAACATTGTCTGCAGGCACTGTCAGCCAGTAAAACTGAGAGGTGAAAACACTGCTGGAGAAGATACCTTCACAGTTTGAGTCTTTAGCACCCTGTTCTCCTTATCCCTTTCCTTTGGCAGTTTGTTTAATCCAGGAGCACTTGCACTTTCATCCACCAAGTTGCCCTTCAGTACCTGTCTCAGCTGCACCTTCCTCCAGTCCCTCATTCCTCCACCCAGGGACACTAGGGGCAAGACATCAACAAGATGTTCCCTTACCAACTTGCAGAAGGTGGTGAGATGCCTCCTTTGTGGACTGCATTGAGGGGTCAGATTCTGTGCCATCTATTGGTCTATGTTTTAACTTTTCCAGCAATACCTAGGAGACTTTGCTAATAGAAATGAGGGAGGTGGACAACTCCGGCCCCTTTGCCATTCAGTATTAGCTGGTGGGGCATTGTACATGGTGGATGGATGCTTACAGTGTAGATAAAGGTTTCTGTGTATTCTCTGTGCCCTTTTTCAATTCAGGTCCTAGTCACTTTTTGCGACAGTAGAAAGCCAAGCAAATACAATACAGGAGAGCCTTGTCTAACTACCTGGATATGGAAGGACTGGAAGGCTCCAAGTCTCCATTAAAGCTTTGATTTGGCAACATCACAAAGTCCTGCCGTCAACACACCTGTATGCAAATGCACTATGGACAGCTAAAGAGCCTCTGTTCTTCCCTTCCTCTGTCATATTTTGCAATGCATATTATTTGCTTACAATTCAGGTCTGTCTCATAGTCTCTGTGGTAAAAGCATATTGAGGAAAGTCATCTCCTTTCCCAGCAATTTTCTCAGCTTCTCTTGATCATTAACATGCTGGAAATCACTTGAAAGAAACATTGCAATTTTTTAAGGGATTTTATTCATTTATTCATCAAGGTTAAGGACCCTGAAAAACTGCTGTCTACATCTTTTAGCACTTACTTCTTTCAAATCTCATATACATTATAGTCCTCAATCTGGAGTTCTCATTCGCTATGAGGTTTTCTCTGCCTGTATCTTTTGTTGTGGTCTTAATGTACAATAAACCCCTTTAAAATTAGTTATACTGCTACAGTTGTCAGGAGAACTCAAGTGATCTGATGAATTTAGTAAGAATTCCAGGCTGTGAAATAGACACAATGAAATTCTCTCCTTCAGCCTACTTGCCTCATTATTAAACCTCCAGTTTATAGTGTGCAGACAGTGGCACACTATAATTGAGGTTGAATTGCCATTCTCATTATAAATCCCCTTTTCTTGCATGCTCATAACTTCAACCAACACGTGGGTTGAAACTGTGTGCACTCATTTTTAGCCCAAAGTAAGATATTTAACTCCGTGATCTATGGGCTCTAACTCTGCCGCTGTGCTCTGCTGCCCCATATATTTCACCGTAACTGGAGCTTCTGGTGAGGTTAAAATACAAAAGCTGAGTATTAACAGGTCTGCCTGGCTTAGGCACGAGGCTTGCACCTGTATTTTGGGTAGCTAGTGAAGGCATTGACCTCAGGGAGGCATTGGCATTTGTTAGCCAGCCACTCGGGAGGGTGTTTTTTCAAGATTGTGTCTGCCAGCTTAAGTAAGAGAAGTCTTTCTGAAGCCTTGAAAAACAGTTGTCCCTCTCTATTGAGTAGCCAGGAAATTTAGGCATTTGCTTCATTCACTGCCCAGAACTTAGGTGCAGGGGGGTCCTAGCAAAACTCTTCCCTTGCTTCCTTCTTCTGCTCCAATGAGGTCTGTAAATTCAGTCTGAATGTCAGTAGGGGATTTAAAAATGTTGACTGGATCCACCAGGACCCTGAGCAACTCTGTTAAACCCCTGGTGCTGGGTGCAAGGACACCCTTTCCTCTCTCTCTATGCTGTACTTGTTCTGCCTCTTCTCTACGTTACTGCCAACTCTAGGACACAGAGAGAAGTGCTTGGAAACAGACTTACACTGGTGTCAAATCCGTTGAGAAAGGGTCAGTGCAGATGGGCAGTTCAACATTGCATCTCAGCCTGCAGCCAAGAAGGATGGAAAAGAGCATACTCACAGCTTCAGCACTCAAGGAGGATGTGAATTTGGGGTTTGGGCCTCAATTCTGCTCTTTGCCACAGGCTTTGTGCATGCCATCGTATGAGGCAGCTAGGTCTGTTGACTCGAGAGCTCTGCTGACCCAATTTCTCGTGTAGACCTCAGGCTCAGATGTAGCCAGTGGGACATTGGTCAGATAGGACCATTTCCACCATAATTGTGGTTGGAGGGATGTATGCAATGGAGGAAACCAAAATATCTAGAGACAGTGTAAGCTGCAGATGTCCTCTCCCTCTCTTATGCGTTCTCCACAGGCAGAGGAAGCATTCTCCTATCCTCACTGCAGCACAGTGTTTTCTCATGACTGCTTCAGGAAGAGGACTTGAGAGCTGAGCATTTGCAGAAACTCTTGCCGAGAGTTTGTAGAGAAGAGAGAGGTGTGAGGGATAAAGAGAAACTAGCGCATATTTGTCAGGAAACCTGAGCCAAAAGGATTTATGTCAAGAGATTATTTTTTTTTTTTTGGCAGTTATGAGACATCACATAAAAAAGCAAGAAAAACACATACTCATATATTTATAATGGAGAGAAGGAGGTGGAGGAAAGAGATTTGTGCTAAAAGGAAATTGTCGAGTTGGGAAGTATGAGGTAGAGAAATAAATGACATCCTACAGCCAGACAAGCCACGGACCAAGACCAGTCCTGGCTGCAGAGGGCTGGTGTGGAGGAGCGTTCTTGATGGATGCTGCCAGGGAGGCCATAGCTGTTCACTAAATCCCTCTCTCTGCCCTCACCGCCACAGTCCAACAGCTGCTCATGGAGCAGACAGCAGTGGTGATGGAAGGTGCTGCTGTTTATCTCCAGTGGTTTATTACCAACCCTTTGTTCCTGCAGCAGAGAGGAAAACCTCTGCCTGTTTCTGGCCGTCTGGCATCTCATTGATTCACTGTGGTCAGCACTCCAGGAGTGCCTTCTCCACCACTTGTGATGTGTGGGGAAGCCCGTGGCTGGGGCTGAGGGTGCAGAAACATGTAGCAGGATCTGAAGACACCATGGCAATGTCTGCAGAGCTCATCTGCCAGTGACCCAGTTCTCTGTTCTCCTCCAGGCGTAGAGCTCTCACACCTCTCCTCCACTTTCTTTACTCTCCAAGTGCTACTTGTAGGAGTTTCACTACAAGTAACACTTGTAGTTGAAGTGACAGAACCTGAGGAAAAGGGGAAAATACAGTCTGTGTCTCTGAAAATGGAAAAGGGACCCTCCTGCATACTTTGTTCCTCTCCTATTACTCATCTACATCCCCAGCTGAATGGATTGAACCGAGAATTTTACTTCACGAGTACTCTGGAGATGAGGGAAAAGCTAAAAAGAGAAAAGGAATATGACTCCTACAGTGCTAGCACGGGGAATGTTGTTTGGTATAACCTTTATTTTGTGTTTAAGATCTTCCTGAATGTCATTTGCTGCATTTTTGGTCCACTCATCACAGTCTGTGCTCTCTGGAAGATGGTGTTGCTTCCCTGTGTGGTATGTGCATATTTTGTGAATGTGTCAGGAATTCTAGCTCTAAGGCAAAGTACTTTCTAGTGCTATTTTCCTGCACTGTAATGGCAGGAGGGTCTGGGCATGAGCTCTCCACGCTGCCCTGTATCAGTAACCTTAGTAACTCCTTTCAAATCCTTTTCCTAAGAAGTACTTCTGGCAATCACTGTCCACATGTGCCTGGACTGGACAGTTTTAAGAAGTAGGTTGGCTGGAATAAGGTAGCTCCAAGCTTTGCTGACAGTTATCCCTAAGCATCCCATGAAGAGTTTCTGCAGCCATCAGAGCTGCTCTGAATTTGTAATGAATTTGAAAATCATGCCTCAAGCTCAGTCTACTCTAGAGACAGTGTTTAATGAAGAGCCAACTCCAGCTAACACCAGGCCCAGCAAATGAATACAGGGCATTTTGGGTAAGTCCAAGATCTCCTCTGTTTAAACATCGTCACTAGGAAAAATTCTGCTGCTCTCTAGTTTTGACAATCTACAAGAAGTCTATACCCAAGACCAATAAGGACACACATTTTAAACTGAGTGGTTGTTCTCTTTCCAGAGATTGACTGGATGCTGGATTTGTGTATAAATTTACAGGTGAAGAAATATAAGATAATGTATGGACCTAGGAAGATAAGTCACATGGAATTTTTCTCAACCATCTCCACTTCATAATTCTGTATCTCTGATTCATCCTTCCTCTAACAAACTAACCATCTTCTGTAAAAATGTGGTAACCAACAGACGGGTAGTGTATTGTATCTGTTGTTTGTCAGGCACAGTCATAGGGTTTTTCTCTGTTGACCTGAATAGCTGTGATCTAGTGGGTTTGTTGTAGTTGTTGCTGCTCCTCAGTTGGGTTTTAAGCTTTGTGGGTCAGACACCACTATTTGGTCTTTATCTCTGCCATGAAGGGGTTTCAGCACCCATACAGTGTGAAAAGTCAGATTATGGCCATTGGAAAAGGACAAGTCTTTCCTGCTGAATTATTTTTCACAAAGAAAGGTCCGTCTTTACTCCTCCTCCATCCTTCACTTGCTTGGTGATTACTGATAAGAAAAAAAAATAATTTCAAGCCTGCTGGCCTTAAAGGACTGCGTTGTTGTTTGCCTGTATCAGCGTCCATGTGAATTGCTGCAGTAGCTAACAAGAACCTCAGTTTGTGTAATCTGTGCATCCATCCTCTGCCACTGGTCCTTCTTCTTCATTGAACATTATTTCTCTTGAAATACTGAAATACCTTACTAGTTGGAAACTTTTCTGGATAGTTTTACTGCTTGTGAATCAACAGTTTAGTCCATTAAAAGTTTCTGTACTTTGAACATTGTGGATCCATTTGGGCTGAAAAATGTATGTTTTTAAGAGTGGAATTTAATGTTTCTTTCGATGAGGTCTGCTAGGGAGATGTGTGGGAGATTTGGCTCTCTCCTTCTTTCCCCATGAGTAGGTCAAATGTTGCCATTGATGATCTAACTTTAGCTTTACTCCTTCAAATCCCCACCAGTCTTCTGGACTTGACTTTACAAGTCCTTTCATGTCACTTCACACTGTAGTGGGAGGAAGTGAAAATTACGGGCCACAGGCAGGGTTCCAAAAAGTGCTCTCTCTTTCTCAGAAAAGGGCTGGCATCTTTCCATGGTCCTTCATTGTATTTTATAGCCATACTACAGTATTTAACAGCATAATTTAGTAAGTGTCGGTACTCCGTCATGAAGTGTGGAGAAACGGTCTTATTCAACCTCTGGCAACGTGTGCTGATTCCAATAACGTACCGTGAGGTAACGCTAATGTTTTCTGGAAATGAAATTGGAATCAGAAATGCCCTTATTGGCCATCATAATAAATACTGGTGTCATCCTGATCAGTGAGCAGAGTTCAAGACCTTTTGCCTTTAAAAGGTGACTCTCTCTCATGTTTTATTTCATTTCCCACCAAATAAACTACCTCAAAGTGCAGACACAGATTCCTCTGGTTTATGCCTGAGATGTAGATGATTGGTTTTGTACTGCTCTTCATGTCACACCTTTTCTACCTTTTGAGCACCAGTAGATCCTTTTTTTTTTTTTCTCTTGTTGCATATGGCTTGTTTATAAAATATATGAAATTATGTGAGAAAATCAAAGTCCTTGATGTGGATTAACAGCATATCCTGAGGCTGTCTGCAGAAGACCTGCTGCAACAGAAAAGCTGAGTGAAATTTTCCCATCCTCCCAACTACAGAGACTCTTCATTCCTTGCACGCTTTCGATGCTTGGGGAAGGTGGGTCTGGCTGGGATCCTAAACTGCCATTTGATTTAGGATATGCTAAGCATAGGGACATGGGAAGACAGTGACTCTTCTGGGCTGTCAGAGACCACTTCATGTCTACCTTGGCTGCTCAGGTAGCCAAGGCTGAGCATCAGGGAGGTCAGCTGTCAAACGGAGTAGGAAGGGGTAACAGTTGCATAAGCAGCTGGTTAGATACCATCTCCTGAAGGGATTTTAATGTGTTCTCCAGCCCAAAAGGCTGCAGTAGTCCATCATAATTTCTATCAGCTATACCAGAGTTTGCACTCAACATCAAAACCCGTTGGATCCATGTAATATCACTCTTCACGCTTCAGTCACAATGTTGAGCTCTTCCTGCAGGATTGGTGCATCTTGGTCTACACTTTACTGATTTTTGACCTGTAGCCAGGTCTTAAGTTCAAGCTCCCTCAGCATCTCAGCCAAGGGGTAGCTTCCATTTCTCAAGTCACCCTTCTCTCTAGTCTTATCCCAAAAGCAGGGTTGTTTACCTGGTGTGGAAGACGCCAATGTATGCACAGAGTGGAGGTGTTTATTTAAATAATTTCTGCAGAGATGGGTGCTAGGTGATATTCCACAAAGCTAGCAAACTGGCCTACAAACTTCAGAATATTTATAATTTTTAAAGCACAGAAATACACACCTTTAATTATAATTATTGGTTAGTAACTTATCTTAACAACTTCTATTGGTTAGTACAGTTTCTCACTGCCATTTAAAGCTACAGTGTCCTTTAATTGATATGTGCGTGTTCCAGAACAGCGGGAGGGTAGTTTTCTTCTGTCTCTAATTGAGTAGGTGGTTGTGGTCTCTCACTGCCACCTTTCCCCCAGCTACTGCAAATCTTTGTTACTTTGAGCAGTTGTCTGGTTTTTGGCTGGTTTTTTGTGCCCCCTGCAGTGGGATTTTCCCTTGCTACCAGCCTTCTGCTCCTCTCCAAGAGTATATCTATTAGCAAGGCATACATTGTTTATACACAGTGCCCTGTTTCACAAGGCCTTGTAACCTTTTTATAGCTCTTTGATCTTACTTAGTAAGATATTCTACCTTTTTCAGATACTTCCTACCTTCTAAAGTACATGAGAAGTATCAGGGCTGTGCATGCATCATGTCCTGGCTTCAACCTACAGTTAGTAAGACTTGACTTGGCCAAAAGAGGGAAGCCGGTGATAAGCTATCTGCTGTGCATGTGGGAAACCACCTCTTCTCCACTGGGTGGAACTGGAACTATCATGTGGGACAGGGTAGTTCCCCACAGTGCGCACTCAAAGTCCTTGTCCACCTGTACACTCCAACATTTCTTTGGGTAAAACATTGGTTTTCCTGGAAAGAAACCCATGCCAGAAAGGAGATGTAGTAAACAAAGATCTACCAGGTTGGACAACGCTGAAGAGAGGCCTGCCTAGGGTGCCTGTCCCACAACATAGGTATAATTGAGGTTGTGCAAATCTACCTTAATAGCCGTTGACAGTATTATTTCACGAGAATATCAAGAGGCATGTCCAGAAGGCAGAACTGCTTTGAGTAGGATGTTGGATGAGAATACCACAGATGTCCCTTCCCATCAGCATTGCTATGGTTTGGGTTCTATACCTGCTCTGCTGGGGAAGTTCAGAAGGGTGGTGTCTGTAGTAGTAACATATGCGCATCTAGAGCAATCATAGAATCATAGAGCATCCAATGTTGGAAGGGGCCTCAGAAGATCACCTGGTCCAACATTTTGTAGGAAAGGGAATCTAAATGAGATTATCTAGCACATCCCTGGGGTCCAGTGATTGATTCTCACTGTAAAAAAATTCTTTCTTGTCTCCACATGAAACACATGTGCCTCCACAAGGGCAACTTGGAGCCATTGCCCTTTATCTTCCCCATGTGACTGCTTGTAAAGAGACCATGTCCATCTTCTTTGTAGCCAAACTTTAAATGGATAGCATCTATAGTCTTCACTTGAAGTTTTCAAAGCAGGCAAAGCAGTATTTTAACAAGAATGAGCTAGTTGGGCAATGGACTCTTTTTCACATTTTTACAAACCTCCTTTGTAAACTTTAAAACCAACATGAGGCAAAGGCATATGTCATTTCATAAATGGGTAAAGTGAAGAGATGCAACCCAGAAACAATGAGTAACACTGCCATAGGGTAAGCACTGGTCCATAGACTCCTCTCAAGATGGCATGTGGCTTGGTAACTGTCCAGCTCCACCATCTGCAGAGACTGAAACTCAATTGCTGTTAACGAGAATGAAATTATGGTGATATTAGCATAATTAAAATGAGAAGAATCCTAGTTCAAGGATGATTGATGCCCATGGAAAGCTTTGGACGGAGGCAGAAAAGGCAGGTCCAAGAATGTTGGCTCAAACTTTATTTACCTGCACAATTTCCCCAGGTACAGGAGGAAATGTCCTCAAAAAAAAAAAAAAAAAGTTTTAATGTGGCTACTGACTGGTATTAAATAAATGATGCATGTTGGCAGAGCGATAGATGAGAATAGTGGAAAACACATTGTGAAAGGAACCAGAAGAATTGCTGTCATAAATCTCCCCAAACTATTCTAGTCAGAGAGAGGCTAAAAACTAAGCAGGTTACTGGGAGCATAGGGAAGGGAGCTTTAGAAGAAACCCATGACTCTGTAGGTTCATTGACACAAGTTTTACTCATGTGTCCACCCTCTTAGAAAAGGAGCAATGGATGACCAGGTAAAGGAAAGGATTGTGAAGGTGTGACATTGCAACTTGGGTAGTTTGACTTTTGAGTTTTATTTTTTATTTGAGGCAGGTTAAAAGAGCTCCAGGTGTTCTCTCTAGAAAAAAAGAGATTAGAAGGCAACATTAATCAAGTTTACAACATATTCAAACAAGTAGATAAAGAGGAGAGAAAAAAATACCATGAAATGTTTTTCTAATGAATGCATATTTTAGCTGAAGAATTCACAGGGGTCGACATGGAAAAAGACATGTATATATGCAAAACTAGGGTTAGAAGACAAAGTGGGATTATTTTCAAAGCTCATAAATAATTTAACTGTTGGAAGAAAAATGCAGAGCTTTCTGTTGATCTTATTGCCAAAGGAATGACTTTAGGCCTCATAAAGTAAGGAGCTAGAGGGGTTTTTCACACAGAAGAATGGCAGAGCATAGCTGTTTGTCTATTACAACTTGTCACACCAATCATGGTTTTTCTTGGGTAAAAGATGGGCATGTTGGGACAGGATATTCTGGCTTCTTTGACACACTAAAATGCCTGTATCCAATGCTAAATGACCTTTATGTTGGAAAGAAATTGCAGTTTCTTGTTGACTTTTGAAAGGTGTTCACTGAAAGCAGTTGTAAATGCTGTTATTAACTTCTTTTTTTTTTGCTGCAGAAAGAAACCATTGCTGAATGCTTTTGACAATGCCACTTGCAAAAGACCAGAAGGAACTTCAGAAAGGATCAGCCACTGGAAAAATGTGAGGAGCAGAGTGTCTTCTTCATTTGCATTTTTAGTTACCATGAAAATTGTGCAACTTTACAGTGACCTGGGCAGGCCATATAAGAGCTTCGTTATCTATTTTGCATGCGCAATTATCCATGCCACT
This sequence comes from Scolopax mira, assembly GCA_004320125.1. Lineage (NCBI taxonomy): Eukaryota > Metazoa > Chordata > Aves > Charadriiformes > Scolopacidae > Scolopax > Scolopax mira. The sequence continues at coordinate 126,587 of BJBW01002081.1, forward strand.
GTCACAGCTACTCAGTCTCCACATCAGTCACTTTGTACAGTTTAGTCATGCAGTCAAATGGCTGAAGTTCTCAAAGTCCCTGTTCCATATAATTTCCGTTCCTGCCAGGTGAGAATGAACAATAACTGCCCCTCTGGCTCGTATTCAACTTTTGTTTTATTGAACTGGTCTCTATTTGTCTTTGTCTTTGTCTTTGAAATAAGTTTTCTGGACAGGGGGAGAAACCAGACCGACATCCCTGAAACCTGTTTTCTATGAGCCCACAGTCTCTTTGTCTTGAAGAACATCAAACCTTTTGGGTGGAAGTTGCTACTGCTCATCTCACGGAAGAGGAGCAATCTCCAGCACTTCTCTTCAGTGCACAGAACCTGACCATGTGTCTGCTCTGACGCTATTTCAAATGGTAAGTACAGACCATGTCTAATCTGTTTTACTTCCCACTGCACTTGGCTTCTCTCAGTTACTACCTCCCAACTGGAATTTAGTGGCTTTCACTCTCACCAAAGTGAAGTGTTTCCTAATTCAGCCAGGTGTAATGCTTGGTCATGACCATCCATCCATCACCTGTGGGACAGACAAGGTGATTCTGTGTCTGCAGGCCCCAAGGGACTAATCTCTGAGAAGTGAGATTTCACTCTTTTCTCTGCGAAAACTGCAACAAAAGCACCAGCTGGGCTAATGAGCAATTGTATAGACCTTTCTGATCTAGGACCATCAAAAAATTTCACATAGGAAGGCTTACTGACCAGCTGGATGGCAAGTAGCTGTCATTAGGGATCTGGTATAGCAAGGTCCAGTCAGGCCAAGTTTGTCCCCTTACCCCAGTTGTCCCCAGGTGCACAGACCTCCACCTAATTTTATTCACCATTTGCAGTTAGTGAGGAGGGAGTGCTCCTTTAAATCTCATGGATGAGATTTCTAAAATTCAGCTTTTGGTGGTATCAAGCCCCCTTCACGGGAGGAAAAATTCCCCAGTCTCCAATTAAACTGGATCTGGACTGTAAGTCTTTCAGGCAATTGTGTTGCTTTACATGGATTCCCTGCATCTAGGAAAATAAAACACCTTAAATACCCAGTATTTCACCTGAACTCAGCTTTTTCCCAGCACTGCAAGAGCTTGGTAGTCAAGAAGAGAAAATATTTACTTAGTAAAGCTTTAAGATCAGGCTTTTGGGCTGGAAACTGAATGATATAAATAAGCCAGATATAGGACAACTCCTTCCTAAACTGCAGAGCTTAATCTACAGAGCCAGGAAGCTCCCCAGCTCTTTATTCTGTTTTGGCTTGGGCTGCTCTGTGCAACCATGTCATCGAAACATGGGGTTTTGATATTCACCCACCAAACCATCTCCTGAGTGGGGTGCTCAGGCTGGGAAGAGGAGGTACCATACATGGGGTACCACCCTGTTCTTCTCAGGTTGCTCCGTGTCTCAGCCTGAGTTCATGTTTCTTCTCAGATCCTAAACTTGGCTGCTTGCTGCTTATCAGCTAGCAGAGGTATGCACAGGGACTCAGACCCCCTTTGTCTTTGGCATTTGGGCTGTGGAATGCTAACGCAGATATTCTGGATGGCTGTCCCTTGGGGTTGGAAGAGTTGGGTTTAGAGGGGCCAGTAGTTCTCTGTCATCTGTCCCCTGGCTGCCTGCCCTCAAACCAAACCAGGCTGCTTCCCAGAGCCAACTCTAGTGCACTTGCATGAAATGTGATGTATAGCGTTAGTTTGACGATTATTGTGTGAAGTTTGCATGCTCCAGCGTGCTCTGGGGTTGTTCCAAAAAGAAGACAGAAATAACAGAACAGACCGAGCAGAAGGAGTTAAAACAAGTTAAAATTGGGCTGACACTTTTTGTCTGTGCTTATATGCCATTATAGCAGTGGCTGGGGGCTTCTATTGGCTTGGCTTAAAAAAGATATTATTAATGTCTAGCACTTGATGACAGATGGTTCACCAATACTGCTAGGCCCATTGTCTCACTTAATAGCTCTTTGTTCTAGCTGAAAGAAGGTAAGTTTTTCTTGTAGGAGTTGGTAGGAGGATTTGTGTACAATGTGCCTTCTGACAACTGTTCCAGATTTGGAGTCTGTTCTGTAGCTCACTGAAGTGGAATCGTCTTCCTCACCCTCCGGAGGAGGGACTCACAAAGGAGGCATCACAGTCGTGATGCCTAATTTGTGTGTGCTTTGCTGTCCTGGTGGGACTCACAACACTGAATTAGGCTATTGCATTCTCTGCACCATGTATGGAGAAAGTGAAATGCGTGGTTTGATCCGTACTCCTGAAAGGGTGAGGAAAAGTTTAAGGCCTCTGTCTCTTTGAGGAGGAGAAGCGCCCGTTTTGGGGATGTCATGCTGTGGCTCCCTGCTGGGGAGAGTTAACCCACCCACTCACCAGCTGCCTGCAAACTGGTGCGTTCGTATGTCCTCTTTCTAAGAGCTGAAAGCAATAGCTCCAGCCCAGCATTGCATACATCCCAGGAGAATGCCCTGAGCAGCAGACTAAGGGGTACCTCGGGGCAAGTTTGTCCCCCTTTTCTCCTCGTGAGGTGTCCTGTGTGATGCACAATCTACATCATGTTCATGGGAGCAATGTTAGGAGCCTGAGACTCCTGGGAGAGGCTGTGGAGTCATTTGCTCCATGTTCCCATTTCTATTTCCACCTTTTAAACGAAATGAGGCAGATCAAAGAGAGGTGTTGTGAAGACCTCCCCGAACTGCTCCATGATTGTATAATCAGGGCCATCTTTTGTGTCATGGGAGTCTCAGGGGAAAAATCCCACCAGCTTCCAGCTGGACAGAGGAAGAACCTGAATCTGTGCTTATGGTATCCCATGTGAATGTTACTCACCTCCCATGAGGCTGCTCCTCACAGGAAAAGGGACCTGCTTACCTGTATGTGTGCAAGGTTCTTCTCCAGGCTGTGCTTCCTTGACGTAGTCTATGCCAAGTTGAGAACTTACCAGATTGAGACCCAGAGTTCAGGGTGGTTTATAAATGCCGTGGAGAGAGGATGTTTGTTACCAATGTGTTTCTTGCCACCCAAACTCACTGTGTGTTTACTGGTAATAATGCTACACATGCTCCTCAGCAGCAATGCGGGAGTCTTTAAGGTTGGGAAGGCTCTAACAAAACCTTGTAAAATACTGGTGGTGAGTGCAAGTGTCTGGAGAAACAGGACTTTGAGCAACCTGATTTTGCTGAGGATGTTCTTGCTCAGTGCAGAGGGGCTGGACTAGGTGATCTTTAAAGTTCCCTTCCAACCCAAACTATCCTATGATTCTGTGGTTCTATGAGGCACCAGAGTGACCTCATTCTCTTAATAAGTGGAGAACAAGGACTCTGATTTGATACCTTCTAAATATTTTTTTGGGTTGTGGGTTGTGCCCTGTTGTGAGTACTTACTGTAGTGACATGAAAGCTGTGGGATTGAAACCTGTTTTAAGGACTGATTTTTTTAACAAGTAGGACAGGAGCACTATTCCAAAAGGCATTTTCAGACTCCGCATCTGGTTGACTTGAGACTCTGGCCTGGTCCTGGAGTGACAGGACAAGCCAGGTATTTTCAAAAGAAGTTTGTTAATAGATCTTCCTAGGCAACAGCATCAGCAGTTTCTTTCTCCAAGAGATGCTGTGCACAAGCTTGCACAAACTGCTTGGGCAGTGTTTGCATGTTGCACCGAAGCACCCAGTGATACGTGTTTCCCCACCTGCCAAAGCCCTCTGATGTGTCTGTTCTTCCTGGGAACACAAACTTGAACACCTTGTGTGCTTCTAGGCCTGTGCGGTGGTCGCTGCTCTTGTGTGTTCAGGACTGGGGGAAATGTGCTGTTGGAAACTGGAACATTCAAAGTGGGGAAGTCCTCACCTTGCTTCATAAGGACGTTCCCAAATTGTATCACAATGTTAGTTATATGAAGGAACAATGGGGATGGGATGGAAGTGGGGAGAGGAATAATTTCTTCCGGGAAGAGTGGCTCCGTGGCTATGTCAGGAAAGGCTGATAGGGAAAAGTGACTCCAGGAAGGAATTTACTGCTTTCTTAGAGGCACGGAAATGTGCCTAGTGGTTGAAGTGTCTCCATGGGACTTCATGGCATGCAAACCATGCCTTGTACTTGTGCCAAAGGTTGCCCCCAACTATTCACGGGGATGGGGTTACAGTGTACTCTAATGACACGGGTGCCAAGGAGCATCTTGGTGAAGGATGGATGCTTGACCTTTAATAAACTTTTAGTTTCGCGCAATGTGATTTAGCAGCCACAGGTAAGAGAGAGGAGCCAGCACCAAACTGCCAGTGGCTTTTGAACCTCTTAACGGAGTGATCCCGATCTGCTGTGTCCTGGTGCATGTGGGCAGGCAGCTGCAGGCCTGGCTTGACCTTTCTCTTCATTTTCTTTGCTTCAGACTGGGCTTTTTGAGACCCAGCAATACATCCTAGTGCTAAAACAGGCCTATGTTGCAAAGTTTTATTTGTTTTGCTTTACAGCAGTGCAGTGTTAAAGGGGTGCTCTTCCTTTGGAAGGAAGTATGGAGTCTCCGTATGACAAGCAGTTAAATCTTAAATGAGGGCTGGTGTGTTTGTACAGCCCAGAGAAGGGTGATTAAATCAATCATTAGGCCATATCTACGTTATTGCTTCAGCCCATCCTATTTTAATCTGTGTCTCCACTGTGACCAGAGAGTTGAGTGTGGCAAGTAGATATCACTTAGTTCCAGCAGCAGTGTGGTCACAGCAGGGCTATAGTCCCTGTCACACCAATGTAAAAGAACTTCTGACAGCATTGTGTGGTGCCTCCCTTCTTTCTCAGGTCTGGACCTGGAAATCTGCCTGCTCTTTGGGCTTGTAGTATAACACATGGGGAAGTGCTGGGGGAGGGGTGAGGGCCATGCACAGACCTTCCTGTTTTCGCTGGTTGTCCCTGCTGGTTCTCACAGTCAGGTTCCCCAATTCAGTAACCTCAATGGTGTATCTACAAAGTCAAATATTTTTAGAGGTACTACCCTGGGGCCATAGAGACAGCTTTAATAGTATTTTCTACCCTCCTTCCCCCCACCTCCCCGGGAGATGGTTGCTCGGTTGCTCCCCAGCACTGAATATTTTATCTTCTGTGTATTGCAGGGCACTTGAAACAAGACTCTGGAATCCTGTCGCACAGTCATCAGCCAACAGCCCCAAGCTGTGTCTTGGTGGCCAAAGGTGTCCCCAGCTGGATGCCTCAGGCTTGTACCCATCCTACTCAGACCATACATCCGTGTCCTTGCAGACACATCAGGATGTACCTCACAGCCCCAAATCCACTGCAGAGATATAGCATCTACCTCAAGGCGGGCAAGAAAGATCTCTGGGTAGACTGAGGGGGAGGATCAGGCAACATCTCTTCTAGTGCTCCCTTTTTGCTGTGCCACCGTGGGAAATTGAGCCTTGCCTATTTGTTGTGGGGTTTTTCTTTTTTAAAGGATCTTCACCAGTTTCCTCTTAATTCTCCAAATGACTCAGGTCAGAAGATGTGTCTCTGATTGTCCTCTTCAACCCCACAGCTCAGGGCAGGACATTTGAAGCTAGTCCTCATTTTTCTAACTCAATTACCGTTGAGGTCAATTGTCATACCTTTAGCCTACTCAGCCCTCTACATGGGGTTGATGTATGTGCTTTTCTGTATTTGCCTTTGCTGTCAGATGAAAAGAAAATACTGACCGTATTCCCTCCTTGTTCTCATCACCTGATTTACATTTCATTTATTTCTATAGCTCTGAACAGACATTAGTAACTCATAATAGTAATAATAGGAGTTTCTCCTAATAGAACTCCTTCGATCTGTGGAGTTCAAATTATGGACAAGCACCATTAGCCCCATTTAGAGATGGATTTAGCTGGTGCAACTTGACCAAATGCAGATGCAGCTGCAAGAACTGGGAAGAAAATGCAAAGGCTCCTTCCTGGTCTCAGCCCTGAGTGTCCTCAGCTCAGATGATGTGGTGCAGCCATTTCAGGGGGAAAAACACAATGATTCGAAAGACAACATGTGAGAGATGCTCAGGAAGATATTGAAGCTCATCTCTGGAGACTGTTGAATTTCACAAGGGCTGTCCCAAAGCAGCAAAAGGAGCAATGTCCCGAGCTTTGGCCTCTATACTTATCAGCATGAAAAAACCATGAGCGTGAAATCAAACAACAGGCTTCAAATGGGAGCTACAATGACTCTAATTTGTATGTACCATTATTTGATCTTCTAACCTACTAGGTTTAAGGTAAACCACAGTGGAATATCAAGCAGACATTAAATGAAACAGTGTCATTAATTCAATCCAATGAGATACGTTTTATATAACAAAGGGATTTGTTCTGATACTCAAACAATGTATATTAATGAAAGAGTCGAAATAGATTCATTTTGTTCTCAAAGCAAACACATTAAGGAAAGCCATCAAGAAGTAAAGAACACGGTATTATTTTTTTTTTTTTTAAACTGTGCTTTATTTAGGGCTAAGCTGGAAAGCGTCATTCAATAATTACAGAAGATTACAAGGAGTTTTAGGGAATTGAGAGTGAAAGAGCAGTTGTATGGAACTGCAGCTGCATTACACATCTGTACTTCCTAGCTGTGGGCTCAGTCTGGCTGTCCTTACTCAGGCAAAATACCCGCTACATCCCAGTGGGAGTTCTGGTAGAGTAAGGACTGTAAGATCAGGCCCAATAGGGAATTAAAATTAAAATAAAATTAAAAAAAGAAAAAAGAAAGAGAAAGGAAGAAAGTTTGAGATAAAAAATACTAAGAAAAACAAACAAGAACATTAAAATGGAGTAAAACCAAATAAAGAATCAGAAGCAATTATCACACTGCTCAATCAATGCAAACAAGTGTGAGAATGATGTAAATCAAGTTTTAAGACTGTGAAAATAAATTATAATAAATATGATATACTTTAAAATATATGTGTTCTTAAATAATTCATTGTTTTTTCTGAGTCAGATTTTTTAAAGCAATGTCTTATTTTTTAACTGCTCTAAAGTCATTTACCAAAGATAAATATCGTGCTTTCATTAAATAGTTTTCCTTGTTTTTTCTCTATCATTACAATTAAAAGTCCTACAAAATATGCAAATTTATTTACAGAGAAACAGAGCCAGCATCTTATTTTTTTATTTTTTAAACATCCCCCTGTTTTTCAAAATTCCTTGTAAACAGTTTCAGAAGTTCTTCAAAGAGATTGTTTCTTTTAGCTTTTGCTTTTGCTTTTGCTTTTGCTTTAGTTTTTGTTTTTGTTTTTGTTTTTTTTTTTATTATTTTATTTTTAATGGTTTTTTCTTTTTTTTTTTATTTTTTATTTTTTATTTTTTAAGATTAAGGTTCTAGGCTAACACCTTGCCCTGAAGGTTTCTAGAGCAAATATGGAAGCTACTGAAGCATAGGATGATGGGAATCTTGCGGACAGCAGATCATGAAGACATGAAGCATTTAGCTGTGTTTTGTTGTTCAAGTTAGAACTAACGTCTGATAAAAAGACAGCTGTTTTGTTTCCCATTTGCATTGTCTACAGAGTTGAGTTTTGTTTTGTTTATTGTTTTTTAATAGCTGGAATGCTTGCAGTTAAAAAAGCTGCCAAAGTAGCCATTTATCTCCTTTATCTCCTTAATAAATAACAGCATCCAACAGCAATTGGCAGAGTAGGAATTTATGCTCAATCTAAACTCTACAAAAATTACAGTTCTACAACATCTTTGTTTTTAGCATTAACGCTAACTTCTATGTAGTATTATATTTTTTTTTGCTTTTTTTGGTTTTTTTGTTTTTTTTTTTATTTTTATATTGTCTAATTTTTTTCTATTATATAGGTATTTTAAACTTTCTTCTTTTAAATTCTGTACAACTATTAGGATTTTAAATGGGAAGAGTTAGAAGCATTTACAAACCTTTTTTTGTTTTCCATTTAATATCAACCATCTTTCCTTTCTCTTCTCTATGCCTTTTTATGTATTTATTTATGTATTTATTTATTTATTTTTTTGCTTTTCATAGATATCCATCTTACTTGCTTTAACAGCACAATCCTTACGTATTATACAGAAAACCATATGAAAGCTTCATAGACTCTAATTAATGTATAACCAAAGAACCTCCCAAAGTATCAAAGAACTATTATCTTGCCGTTTTAAAAGCATTTAAGCATTATTTTTTTTTTTTTTTAAATTTTTACATATTTCATATAATTGCTCTCAAAAACTGTTTTAGGAACAGCTCAGAGAAAAGGAAAGAACTTCCGTATTTTACATACAGCTACAAGTCTGCGGTAAAAAGTTTTGTCCTTTGGTCCCTATATAGCTAAGGAATGACAGATAAAGATGCTCAGTGACTGTTACCATGGGTCAGGCATGGTAACCGCATCCTTGGTGGCAAACAGGCACTCCTTTGTCAGTATCCAGGTTTGCATCTCCTGTTTGAAGAAAAGCCGCTGTGGTGATATCAATGTCTCTTCAAAAATCCTGGTTGATCTTGTTCCTGTTCTGATTTTACTTATGTGTTTGTTTGTTTTCAAGCGCATGTCCTTCGAAGTCAGCAGATGTGATACTTTTCTTGAAGAAATGTTACAGTCTAAACAATCAAAGAGAGAATAATTCTGAAGTCTTCAGCTTGATTGATATTTGCTGATATGTCAAAGGTGTAATCCAACAGTTCCCGTTTTTTTAATATATATATACTTTTTTTTTTTTTTTTTTCTAAATGTGGCCCATTCAGCTGCTGCCCTAAAAAATGAAGAAGATCATTGCAAATTAAATCAAAAAGGGGAGGGGGAAGTAGGGAAGGTCGGGGTATTTGGGATGAGGGGAAAAAGACCTAAAAAATGAAAATGAAATTAAAAATAAGCCTGTTCTTTTGGGCCCAATCCTGCTCCTGTTGAAAGTTATGGCTGTTTTCTTCTCCCTTCAATTGGGCAGGATGGGGCTTCTGGTTTGGTGTTTTGCTTTTGGAGGCATTGGCTCTGATTCCGCTCCCACTCAACGTCAACAGAAAGACTCCCCTTGACTTCAGTGAGAACTGGATCAAACCCAAAGTGAGCAAGGTAGTCACGATCATGATAGAGAAAAATACAATTGTTCCTATTAGTAATAATAATAAATCAAAATAATAGTAGGGCATGTCTATGTAAATATGTATCACTATGTATGTGTAGATAGCCACATTTTAATTATTTTTAAGTGCCACTTTACAATGCCAGATCACAATCTTGCTTGGCGGGCTTTTGTAGTGTGAAAGGCATCGAGAAAGAATTGTTCTATGTTTTAATGGGGTGCCATCTATGACAGTGTATGAGCTTTCTGTGGAGACATAGCTGCCACTAACACCTACTCCTTTGTGAATGTCAGAAAGTAGGACTTTGAACAGGCAATTTATAGGATGTTAAATAAAAAAAAAGACTGTTAGAATAAACTTTTTGCAAAAAAAAATGTAAAGCTAACATTTCTTAAATAAAAAAGTTATTTAAAAAAAATGTAATCATGATCCGACTAGGCTTGACATTTAAGTAGGATGCTTAATCATTAAGGATTAGCTCTTATCTCTTTCTAGCAAGCAGGTTCTTCTTATACACTCGGTGATTTATTACATCAAGAAACTTAGAAACTGCAAAAGGTCCACTCTGGTGGAAAAGTGTCATGCGGAATATCAATCCATGCTGGCAGGTTTTCACACTGTTGGTTCAACAAACAGCAAACCGTACACAGCAGTCTAAACAATTACAACACCAAAAATAATAATAGAATAAAAAAATAAAAAACACTCGTCAAGGACCCTTTTTCAGTTGTAAACAAAAAGATGCATTTTGGTTTTGATCTGGATGGGGTTTTTTTCCCACTGAAAACAATCCCTCCCTCCCCCCAAGCAATTAATTTTGGCTGGAGTTGCTGTAATATGGAACCTTAGAATTAGGAATTCTTGAAAAGCATAGAATGAGGTTTTTCTTGGGGTTGCTTTTTTTTTTGTATTGCTACAGTTTTCATACTACTGTTACTATCATTACTTTTTTTTTTTTTTTTTTAAATTTTTAGAGAGTGATTTGAAATATCCTATGGGTAAAAAAATGTGTCAATTGAAAAAGGCCCCCAATTCTCCGGAAAAAAAATAAAATCACAAGATTTTCAGTGCAAAAAATTAACCACACATTTTTTCTCTCTCTTTTTTTTTTTTCCAAATTATCTGTAGTTATAACAATCCCATTTTTTTCTAAAGAATTAGGAATCCATCTTTTTTTTTTCCTTCTATGTGACATCTAAAGAAGCATAAAACGCTGACGAGAAATCAAACGACAAATAAAGAAACCACTGCAAGCACCAAAAACGAAACGAAAATGAGCACAGCAAAAAATTGTGGCAGCACAAAGTCAAAAAAGGCACATGTGATCATGACTGGCCAATCATCAACTGATACAACATCCAAGAAAAATGCTTCAATCACGGCACCTGCACGAAACTTGACGGCATGTCATGCAACCAATTCTTAGCTTGTTACATGACGCCATCATGTCACACTTTCAACTTCGAGTTGATTTGAACTTACGGCCTGGGGGACTGTATTCTCCACTTTCATGTCATTACGTGAACTTTTTTCCTAGCTCAGCGCGAGACTGTGGTGGATTTGACTGGCTCTTGGTTGGTTTTGTTGGAATTTGATTGAATGACAAAAGAAGAAAAGATTTTTTTTATATATATATATATTTATATATAGTGTGGAAAAAGGGAAAGGTGGGGAAAGAAGATATATATAAAAATAATAATTAAAAAAAGTTACAAACACAGCATCAGTCAAAAAGATCTAATGGAAATATTTGCCATTAAACTATAGAAAATGAAACAAGAAAGAAAGCAAACCAAACTAACTGAACAGAAAGAAAAGAAAGAAAGGAAGAAGAAAAGAAAGAAAGGAAGAAAAATAGGATGGAGGAGGCCTAGCCAGAGACACACACATAAAACACACACTTAAATGTAGACACACACAGTCAACAGTGAACAGTAACAGAACGTTATGCAGCAGCTGTTGAGGAGAGCATGCACTGAATGAATGAGCGCAGACACAGATCAGTTTGCAAAGTCTGGAAAATAAATACATTTGCTGCCAACCAGAATGCTTTCGTTAGCATCGGCCTTTCCCGCACCACCCCCAGCATCCTGGGCTTCACTGGATGGCTAGCCAAAGTTCTCCAGGAGCCTTTCCATTTCCTCAGATGGACTCCGGAGCAGATACCGCTCTAATTCGATTACATCCCATGTTTAAAATCATGGGGGAGTAATAGACCAAGAGCTGCTTTGGCTACTGAGAATAAAAATAATAAAAAAATAAAATAAAATAAAAAAAAAAAAAAAGAAAAGCAACTACTGCTGGTTGCTGCATGTCCAATTAGCGGTTCACAGGACGGCGGGCTCCGAAACACAGCAATGCTGGTATGGTGTGGGAAGCAGACTTGTAGGAGGACTCGGATGGTACGATGGCCCCTAAATTGGCATCATTAAAAGAAGGACATTTACTCCTTTGGCATTTGGCTCTGGCCTGAATTTAAAAAATAATGGGAAAAAAGGAGAGAAGAGGAAGAGAGAAAAAAGGAGAGGAGAGGAGAGGAGAGGAGAGGAGAGGAGAGGAGAGGAGAAGAGAAGAGAAGAGAAGAGAAGAGAAGAGAAGAGAAGAGAAGAGAAGAGAAGAGAAGAGAAGAGAAGAGAAGAGAAGAGAAGAGAAGAGAAGAGAAGAGAAGAGAAGAGAAGAGAAGAGAAGACAAGTCAGCATA
>BJBW01002082.1:0-14271 GCA_004320125.1 Scolopax mira
GTGCTGTGCTCTGGGCAGCCCTGCTTTGGCAGGGGAGTTGGACTGGATGGTCTCTAGAGGTCCTTTCCAACTCTGACAATTTCCTCCTCTGAAAAGGAGGAAAGATGCCACCAAAGCAGAGCAGGAGAAGGAGCCCCAGCCCCTGAGGCCGGCACAGGGAGGGCAGGGAAGCAGAGTGGAGCCCGTCCAGAGCAGACACCGTGTCACAGGACAGTGGCCTCTCGGGCACCAAACCCCCCGGGGCCCAGGGGAAGCTAAGACAAAGGTTATTTTTTAACGAGCAGCCACATCGTTACACACGGCAGAGCCATCAGCCATTAACTGACACCCTGTCCCTGCACCCCCCACCGCAGAGGGTGGCTTTCACAGAGCAAATTGTTTTACTGGGATTATTTAGTAACAAAGAGCCATCTTTTGGACCAGTTACACCCCAAGGGACTGACCCAGACCCCCACCAGCAGAGGGCAGCACCCCCTCCCCGAGATTCCTCCCAACACAGCAGGGGGGACAGTGTGGGAAAAGCAGAGACCCGTGCAGCAGTTCATCAGCTCCCCCCAAAAATATTACAAGTTTCTGTTCCGGGAGCAACGGGAAGAATCTGTGCCCGAGGGGAACCCGGCACCGCAGCCACCGCTGCTGCTTTCACAAGGTTCAGCCTCATTTTGTCCACAGTGTTTTTCTTCCCAGTATTGAGTCTTTGCCCCATGGTGTGACCCAGCACCTCCACCACCACCCCCAGCAGAAACCTCTGGAGAAAGCACCACACAAGTTGGGTTTCTAAGGCTCAGCTCAGTTCATGCTAAACCCAGAGCTGGATCTCACTCCCCTCCTCAGGAACAGATTTGAGGATTTGCTTTGCAACTCTCAAGAGACACTCGGTGACACTGATCCCTACGGATCCCACCACTGATGGAAAGAGGGGTTTTTTCCTTTTTCCTCTAAACTCCACACGGAGCCAAAGAACACAGAGACAAAGCATTGAACTTTCCTTTTAATGGTCTCAAATTCTGTGACAGATTTTTTTTTATTGTTATTATTATTTTTTTTGGTCAAGTTTCCATTTTAAAAAAATTTTTTGTCGATTTTTTTCTCTTTTTTTTTTTCTTTAAAGACTAATAACTTAAACTGCCACGAAACAAATGGTCCACAAACATTCCTTTCCTCCTGAAGCTTTTGCGATGCATCGTAATCATTAACCAGTCTTTGACTATGGAACTGAAATGGCCAATTGTGACAAACAGCTCTGAGACCGTCCTTCCTCCCCCGACCCAGCCCCGGCCACCAGCTGACCCACACAAGTTTCATTTGGCTTTCTGGGCCTTCTGGGCCGACTTCGTGACCTTGCCGGCGCCTCCCGCCTTCTTGTCCACGGCCTTGATGACACCCACGGCCACCGTCTGCCTCATGTCACGCACAGCAAAGCGCCCTGGCAAGGGAAGAAACACACAATTTAGGCTTTGGGTTTTTCCCCCCCTCCCTGAGGGCTCTCTGTGTGTCCCCCCTCTCCATGTTACCCCCAGGCAGACTCTGGGCGAGTGGGCAACCACCGCTCCAGGAGAGCAAACTCCGTGGGATGAAGATACAAAATCAGCCAAAGTCCCCCTGAAGCGCTGGTCACACTTGGGGTTCCCATAAAAGTCAGTTTTTAAGGTCTAGCCAGGGAGGAGGGTTTTTAAGGGGTTACCAAGGGGTTTTTCGGAAGCCTTACCCAGAGGAGGGTAGTCGGAGAAGCTCTCCACACACATGGGTTTGCCCGGGATCATGTCAACGATGGCGGCGTCTCCAGACTTGAGGAATTTGGGGCCATCCTCCAGCTTCTTGCCGGAACGACGGTCGATCTTCTCTTTGAGCTCGGCGAACTTGCAGGCGATGTGAGCGGTGTGGCAGTCCAGCACCGGGGCGTAGCCAGCGCTGATCTGGCCAGGGTGGTTCAGGATGATCACCTGGAAACCAACAGAGAGCCAAGTGAAGCCCAGGGTAGCCCCAAGCACTCCCACAGCCTGGGCTCTCGCCTGATGTGCTCCAGCAAACACACCTGGGACACAGCTGTGTCACTGCGCAGCTCAGACCACCAGCAACACACAACAAAGCTGCTATTTCACAAGGGGACCTTACTTGGAGCCTCTTCCAGTCCCTCAAGGGGCTCCAGGAAAGCTGGGGAGGGACTCTGGATCAGGGAGGGGAGCCACAAGAACAGGGGGAAGGGTTTGACACCGGAAGAGGGGAGATTTAGGTGAGATCTGGGGGAGAAACTCTTTGCTGTGAGTGAGGGTGGTGAGAGCCTGGCCCAGGTTGCCCAGAGAAGCTGTGGCTGCCCCATCCCTGGAGGGGTTCAAGGCCAGGCTGGACAAGGTGGCACTGAGGGGAGTTTAAAGTCCCTTCCCAGCCAAACCAGTCTGTGATTCCATCATCACCTGCGCAGTGAAGCCAGCAGCTTCCATGGGAGGGTCATTCTTGCTGTCCCCGGCAACGTTGCCGCGACGAACATCTTTAACAGACACGTTCTTCACGTTGAAGCCAACGTTGTCACCAGGCAGAGCCTCGGCCAGGGCCTCGTGGTGCATCTCCACAGACTTCACTTCAGTTGTAACGTTGACGGGGGCAAACGTCACCACCATGCCTGGCTTCAGAACTCCAGTCTCCACCCGGCCAACTGGGACAGTACCAATGCCTGCAGGAGAGAAGCACCATCAGTCATCCAGGCTCAAGGGATATTTGCCCTCGGAGAAGACACCACTTTAGACAAGTATTCTGAACATTTTCCACCTGAAAAAGCAGTTCTTGGGCTGACAACCACCTTTCTGCCCTGCACATTAGCCCTTGCCCAAGGGGGAAGTGTTACAGAGAACACCCACCGCCAATTTTGTAGACATCCTGAAGAGGCAGCCGCAGAGGTTTGTCCGTGGGACGAGTGGGTGGCAGGATACAGTCCAGGGCTTCAAGGAGGGTGGTCCCGCTGGCGTTACCATCCTTCCGGGTCACCTTCCACCCCTTGAACCAGGGCATCTGCAAGAAGAACAAGCCCAGGCATCAACAGTCTGACACTTGAAAGAGCACAGCGTTAGAAAAAGAGACTTAAATTTATCCCAGCACCCCCCCCCAGTTTAGTGTAACATAAACGAATGTCAAACCTACATTAGAGCTGGGCTCCAACATGTTGTCTCCGTTCCAACCAGAAATTGGCACGAAAGCTACAGTGTCTGGGTTGTAGCCAATTTTCTTGATGTAAGTGCTGACTTCTTTGACAATCTCCTCGTATCTCTTCTGGCTGTAGGGCGGCTCGGTGGAATCCATCTTGTTGACGCCGACAATCAGCTGTTTCACACCCAGGGTGTAGGCCAGAAGGGCGTGCTCACGGGTCTGCCCGTTCTTGGAGATACCGGCCTCGAACTCCCCGACACCAGCAGCCACGATCAGGACAGCACAGTCAGCCTGGGGAGAGGGAAAAACAATAAACCTTGTTATTACATTATGTCTATAACATATATCATTCATATTATGTATGTAATAACTGCAGTTATTACATTATTAATCTCTTATGCACACTTGCACGTGTGTCAAGGTATCAAGGGGAAAGGCCCCCATCAGGGGAAAAACCTGCCCGAGCTGCCAAAACCCCCCCCATGCAATTTCCCCACCTGTGAAGTTCCAGTGATCATGTTCTTGATGAAGTCTCTGTGTCCGGGAGCGTCGATGATGGTGACGTAGTATTTGCTGGTTTCGAACTTCCACAGGGAAATGTCAATGGTAATACCACGCTCACGCTCAGCCTTCAGCTTGTCCAAGACCCAGGCGTATTTGAAGGAGCCCTTGCCCATCTACGGATTTAAAAAAAAATAATAATTTGGTTTTTCCTCCCTTTTCTAAAGAATCTGTATTTGCGTTTACTTCAGAAAAGTCCCACAGTGGCTGGAGAGCACCATCCAAAAATAGTTAAGTGGTTTAATGCAGAAAAATGTCGCTGCTTGTGAAACGTGCAACAAGATCCCCCTTGGCACTGCCGGTGAGAGATGCCAAGCGCTGGCTGTCACGGAGCTGCTGACAGCCCTGTCCTCTCCCAGCTTGTTAACTGCACCGACATGGCTTCACACTGCAGCTCCCCAGCCTGGGCCTGGCTATCGAGTGTCCTCTGCACCTTTCAGCTCCCTCCCAAGTGCCATCCCTGCGATAACCAACACTGCCACTGCCAGTCAGCCCGACGGCCGCTACCTTTCGCTCCGAGCTCTGCTTTGCAGATTTATGGTCAAATTACACAGGAAGGGGAAAAAAAAAAAAGTAGAATCAGTAAGACTTTCTATGGGTTCAAACAGCAAAGTCCATTTCTTTCGTTTTCAGAAGTAAAACTTGTCAGAGGAATTTCCTAAGTTGTATCCTCAACTATTTCTGTTTGAAGACCAAAGCTGGGGACTCTGCCTAAATTGTGACTTGGGACACAGTTACCGAGGCGTAGCTTTAGATTCCCTTCCCTTCCCACCGTCCCAGGCTCTGCATTTCCACCTCTGCCAACGAACCCGACGGCAGAGCTGGCACTCGGGCCCCGGGGAGGAGCAGAGCCCGGCCGCCGCCCCGTGGCCACCCCGCGCTGCCTCAGCTGCCGGGACAGCGGCCACCGAACCGCCTCCCCGCGGCCACCCCGCAGCGCTGCAACTCAAACCCTCTCCTCATCCCCGTCCCGCCCCCGACGCCGCCCCGGGAGCGCGCACCTCGGCGGCTTCCTTCTCGAACTTCTCGATGGTCCTCTTGTCGATGCCCCCGCACTTGTAGATGAGGTGCCCGGTGGTGGTGGACTTGCCAGAATCGACGTGGCCGATGACGACGATGTTGATGTGGGTCTTCTCCTTTCCCATCTCGGATGGCGGTTGGGTTCTTTCTTCCGGCAGAAAAGAATCGACACCTGATCCCCAGAAAAAAAAGAAGTTAAGTAACGCGGCGCGGAGCCCCCGCCATGGCGGCCCCTCAGGCCCGCCCGGGATGGCGGCGCGGCCCAGCCCCGCCCCGCCGGAGGAGGGGCCGTACGGGGCGGCCGCCGGCCGGGGGGTGGCGGTGGGTGAGGGGAGGGGGACAGGCCCCCTCCGAGCGCCCCCGGCGTCGCCCCCTCCGTGCTCCGCTCACCCCCGTCGGCCGGGGAGCGGGGCGGCGGCGCGGCGGGCCCGGCGGGCGGCGCGAAGGGCGGGGCCGGCCCCGCTCCTTTGTGTGACTCACCCCGCCCGGCCCGCACCGTCCTCCATTTTGTGGCGCTGGCGGCGGCAGGAAAAGCCCGGCCGCCATTTTTTTTTTTTTAACACTCGTGCCCCGTTCCCACCATTCCCCCCCCAGGGCCCGCGGGCCTCGACGGGCCCCGCCGCCCCTTCCCGCCACGCACCGCGCCCCCCCCACCGGGACGGCCCCTCCGCCACCCGCCCTGCGGGGCACGGGGAAGCGACCGGGCGCCTCCCACCCCACGCCGGCACGGTCCCGCCGCTCCCCGCGTCGCGGAGGGAAGGGTGGCGGGAGGGAAACGACGCGTCGCCACCTCCCCAGGCCGCGCTCCCCGCTCCGCCCCACAGCGCTCCGCGACGGCGCCCGCACCCGGCCATCCACGGGCCCTCGGGGAGCGCAGGCCCTGGGCCCGATCCCCCCCGCCCCCTCCCGGTCCCGGCCTGCCCCGCGCGGACGCGCCTCACCTGCGAGGCGGCGGCTGCGAGCCCGGAGCGAAAAAGACCGACGGCGTGAGCGGAGCCCTTTATATAGGCTGGGCAGGGGGTGGGGCCTAAGGGACACGTCACCACTCCCGGCGGCCCCGCGGCCCCGCCCCACCGGCCCCGCCCTGGCGGCCGCGCGGGCAAAGGGCGCCCCTCGCGCGCTTCCGGTCCCCCCCCCCGGCCCGGCCTGTTCCGTTCCGCACCGCACCGGTACCGGGACCCGCACCAGGACCGGGACTGGCCCCTCCGGCCGGGGGGAGGCGGCCCCGGCGGCGATGGGGGCGAGAAAGCGTCACGCGTTGCGTCATGGCCCGGCCCGGGGGGGGATGCAGCGGCTTCAAGAAAGTCCGTGGGGAGTAGCCCCCGGGCAAATTGATTGTGTTTCGTATCAGGGAGGCACAAGAACTCAATCAGTGGGATTAGTAATTAGTACAGGCGCTTGAGATGATGGAGTGCCAGATCCCCCAGCATCTCACCCGGGGACAAGGCCCAGGAAAAATAAGAAACATCATTGTAAGGCTCAAAAAAACCCCCAACCAACCAACGCAAAAAGCAAAAAAGGAGGAAAAAGTCTATTCCTGTCTTTCTTGTACCACTTTTTCTGTCTCTCTCGTACCCTCGCAGCACAAAAGTCGCTTTTCTAGGCTCGGGAAGCCTTGGCACAAGGTTATGGCTGGAGATGGGGACTCCTGCAGAACAGGAGGTGCTGGAAGGTGAAGGTATCACCGAGCAGCACGACAGTGTTTGGGGTATGCGAGTTCCCTGTCAGGAACACAAAGTACAAGGAACCCACCCCCACCCTGTATTCCCACCCGGGACAAACATCGGCTCCGGCAGCACATGATTTTTGGGATCCCAGCCCCAAGGGGTCCTGGCAGGGCTCCCGACCTTGGTAATAAAAGCCCTGCTGGTTCCAGTGGGATCTTCTCAGGGTTACCCTGCTCCTCACCCACGGCCGAGAACTCACAGAATCACATGGGGTTGGCAGGGACCTCTGGAGATCACCCAGTCCAACCCTCAGCTAGAGCAGGTCCCACAGGAACGTGTCCAGGGGGGTTTGAATGTCTCCAGAGAAGGAGACTCCACCACCTCTCTGGGCAGCCTCTGCCAGGGCTCTGCCACCCTCACAGGAAACAAGTTCCTCCTTCTTATGTCCCAGTTTGTGCCTGTTTCCTGAGAAAAGCCTGGCCCCATCCTCCTGACACCCACCCTTCAAGTATTTATAGTCATTCATCAGATCCCCCCTCAGCCTTCTCTTCTCCAGACTAAAAAGACCCAAGTCGTCAGCCTTTCTTCAAAAGAGAGATGCTCCAGGCCCCTCATCATCTTTGTGGCCCTTTGTTGTCCCCTCTCCAGCAGTTCCCTGTCCTCCTGGAACTGGGGAGCCCAGAACTGGACCCAGTGCTCCAGATGGGGCCTCCCCAGGGCAGAGCAGAGGGGCAGGATGACCTCCCTCCACCTGCTGGCCACGTTCTTCTTGATGCCCCCCAGGATACCACTGGCCTTCTTGGCCACAAGGGCACATTGCACACACAACGTCTCCTGGATCTATTCCTGCGGAATTACACTGAGATTTGTACAAATATTTCTGTTTGTTCTTTTAAATCTTTTAAATCGAAGGGCACAGGCTCCCTCTTCTTCTTCGGGAATGTCACAACTTTTAGCCACGGCCCTAGCTCAAGTCCACAACCACAACAGTCGTGTTTTTTTCTCTCCCCCTCCAGCCCCCCATTTCTCCAATTGAGTTTTCAAAAGAATTTTATTATTTCCTCTTTAATCTATCCAATGCACGCTTTGATTCCCCCAACAATCAGTTTATCTCTCATTGTCTGTTCTATTAGCGGAACATTCCTATTAGCAGTTTCCCAAATATTTATACAGCTGGGGAGCTCCAGATCCAGGAGCCATGGAACCCAGGGAGATGCATCCTGAAGAGCCCTCTTGGGCTGGATCCCGCGTGCAAAGAGCCTGCTGCAAATCCCAGATATTCTTCATTTGGCAAAAGGAATCTCTTTGCTGTGAAACAGTGAGGAAGGAATGGAGAGAAGGGATTTCAAAAAACCCAGATCTTCCGGGCTTTGGAAGAGAGCTTATTAAATCCAGCCTGGCTTCAGCAATAGGACTTTGTGGGGACAAATCACTGCCTGGGGGGCATCAGGAAGAGCGTGACCAGCAGGTGGAGAGAGGTCATTCTGCCCCTCTGCTCTGCCCTGGGGAGGCCCCAGCTGGAGCACTGGGACCAGTTCTGGGCTCCCCAGTTCCAGAAGGACAGGGAACTGCTGGAGAGGGGACAACAAAGGACCACAAAGATGATAAGGGGCCCAGAACTTCTCTCTTATGAGGAAAGGCTGAGGGACTTGGGTCTTTTTAGTCTGGAAAAGAGAAGGCTGAGAGGGCGATCTGATCAACACCTATAAATACTTCAAGGGTGAGTGTCAGGAGGATGGGGACAGGCTTTTTTTCAGTGGTGCCCAGGGACAGAAGAGGGAACGGGCACAAACTTGAACATAAGAAGTTCCACCTAAAGATGAGGAGGAACTTCTTTGCTGTGAGGGTGGCAGAGCCCTGGCAGAGGCTGGTGGTGGAATCTCCTTCTCTGGAGACATTCAAACCCCACTGGACACGTTCCTATGGGACCTGCTCTGGCCAGGGGTTGGACTGGATGATCTCCAGAGGTCCCTTTCAACCTCAAATCATTCCATGGTTCTGTGATCCTGTGACCCCAGGGAAGCAGATCCTGACTGTAATACTCCATGGCCACCTCTGTCTGTGGCATTGTGCCACAGGAACCCATAGAATGGCCAGTATTTTAAAAAGAATCTCAGACCCCGTTACAGTAAAATGCAAGCTGCGCTGTCACTGTACCTAACCCAAGTATTCTAACTTGTAAAAATGAGCATTAACTGGATTTTGAGGTCACAGAAGCTACTGCAGCCTTACTTTTCCTTTAGCTTACTCCAGCAGGTACCGAATGTGCTACAAGCTCAGGGCAGTCACGGGCAGAGAAATCACGCTGGAAAACAGAAGATGTGCTCCCTGAGCACAGGGCTGGCGCCTTTTTCAGTCCGAATCCCACGGGAAGGGGAAGGTGACAGCACCGACGGGGCTGTTTTAGCTGCCGTGAGCAAGGTCACTCAGGAGTGTAAGCAAACAGAGCCTGCAACGCGGGGCTCCAAACAGGCACCTGCTAAATAGAGTGTATCGAGCTCTCTCTGTATGGAAAAGGCACTAAGATTTCTTGAGGCCACTTTCCGAAAATAGGATGGAAAAGTTGTCCAAAATCATAGCATATTATTTTGTAATATACCATTAATCTCACACTTAGTGTGAAACACTTTCTAACCCATACTTTACAATCACCATTGTCTCTAAATTAGCCCAAATGTTCAACATGAACTGCAGCGTGAGCTCTACTTCCATCTGTAGGTGTTCTTTAATGCATTGATTCATTATAGAAATAAAAACCATCTACTCGTTATGAGATCCTTTTCCCTACAACATCCTAACACTTACTACCAGATTTTTCATCACCTGTTTGATAAATAAAAGAACAATTAATAGAATAATGAATGGTGTTATTCACTTAAGAGGAGATAAGCCAGAAAACCTCCTTCAAAAAGAAAAAAAAAAAAAAAGTTTAACCAAGCTAAACTACTCGAAAAAAGCTACTTTTGAAAGTTATTTAGCTCAGTAGTAGTAGCTGGTTTTTTAATGTAAATGAAATTACTTGTCAAAAGCAAGAGAGAACAGTAAATACACTTTAAGTTACTATCGTAGGAGACAGCACAAAATCCCCCCTCACATCCTGGGAAGCCTTTGGGGCTTGGACTGGACAAAGCTCTCAACCACCTCGTCTGGTCTCACAGCTGACCTTGCTTAGAGATTCAGAAAATGAGGTCTTACAGGAGGGGGTATAAGAGAGTGGCTTTAAAAACTATTGAGGGTGTCATTGGGAGGAATAAGCAGCTGCAATTTTTGAAGCTTCCAGGTAATTTACCATGAGCCTCTTAGAAGGGCATTGTTGCCCCTAAAACAGGGTTTCTGTGGGAACGACTCCTGTCGTTCCAGGTACAGCCTTTACCCGAGGTGGGGGACAAATGCTCAGGGAAAAAAATAAAAGAAATCCTTTGGACTTAGAGTCCTAGAGGACTTCACAAATTCATTCCTCCTTTAGTTTAACTAAAAAGCAACCCTTCACTTGCAGTCACTTGACAAAGCTTCCTTCTTCCAAAGCTCCTCTGCTTCATTAGTGCCAGTCTAATTTACACCAGCCCATGACCTGGCTCCAGGCAAAAAGCCAAGTTACTCGACAGTGATGCAGGATGAAGATGAAGGGCTGACGAAGCACCCACCGCTATTACAGTGAAACAATAGAATTTGTTAAACTGTCCTGTGGTTTTGTGTCAGTGTTTCCCCACAGCAAATGGGCTGCAGCCTTTGCTCCTCTTCCCTGAACGGAACCAACTTTTGGACAGACTAAATGATGGATAAGCCCTTCTGGGAGTTCAAGTCAAAGAACCCCCTACATGGGAGGATTAAAAAAAAAAAAGTATTATGCATAAAGTGGCAGTTGGTGAACAGAAAAACAGAAATCCAGTGAGAGGTCAGCTTGGCTCTTGTTCTCAATTTATCATGAACTTCCAAAATTCCATTTTAAGGCTCTGGTCTCCTGTGCTAAAAATCATTTCGCCAAAAGGAACGTGTTCAGCCATGCTGATAAGCCTGGGATGAAACCTTTGGGTGGGACCTCAGCTCCTGACCCACAGATTCTACATTTGAGAGTTCTCTGCCGAGCCCTCGCAGCCACCAAGCCCTGCTCCCACAGCTTTGCTGGGTACGGCCACCCCGAAGGTTAATGGTGGTGCCTCTCACCAGGCTGGGTTTGCATCTGGCTTCTGCACTTACCGAGCTGGAAGTTCACCCACAGAAATCCTGCAATTCCTTATCCTCATTTCACAGACCTGGTGCATTCCCTCCTTTCTGCCTCTCCCACTGACCCAAGCAAAGGCAAGTCTTCAAGGAGAGAGACAAAGATTTAGGTAGATTCCTAGAAGGGGTTTATACAAACACAAGAAACCTGAGGAATGAAGGAAACCAGCTCATGGCTGCAAGAGAAAGGTAATAGAGGTGATCTTGGTGCAGACTGCAAAAGCGTGTGACAAATTAGAGAGTGGATGGACAGACTGAAGGCAGAGGAAGGGCAGCACCTGAGTAGGGATGGTGCAGAGACATCCATCTGCTCAGCTGAGGTGCTGTCCATCCTTCCCTCTCCCATCTTCATCCCTCTGCCATTCCCTCTCCTTCCATCGACATCAATCCATCCATCCTTCTCTCTACCATCTACATCCCTCTGCTGTTCCCTCTCCTCCCATTGACATCCATCCGTCCTTCCCTCTCCCATCTCCATCCATCCATTACTCCCCATCTCCATCCACCCACTGTTCCCTCTTCCACCTCGACTTTGTGGTGGTCCCAGGTCCTGGCATCCCTTGGGCCATGGGCTGGGTTTCCACCACTCTTACCTGTACATCATACAGCGCTGCCAGTCGAGTGGCTCAGAGGCCTTGCCCAGGTGCAGCGTGTACAGCACATGCCTGACATTCGCTCAGTGAATTTAGATTTGAGACTGTTAAAGTTTGGAAAGGTTTAAAGGTGATGGGAATAAATCTAGATCTGGAAAATTGCTTATACCTGACCCGTTCAATCTATACTGAGCGTATGGAAAGGAGCTTTGGCTTGGTCTCCAGAATTCTGCAAGACGGAAGATCCCCTAAGGGAAGAATCATGAGTCTGGATGCAGAGAGGTAAGAAGATTCAAGACTGTTGGTAGTTAAATTAAGGTAAGAATAGAAGCCGATTATTTGTAACTGGCAACGAGCAGTGGGACCAGCTTGTGGAAAACAGTAAGAAAACAGATGAAGAAGTACTCAATATTTGATTATATTAGTAAAAAAACCAACCAAACAAACAAAAAAAACCCACCACAAAACCCAAACTGAACCAACAAACACAATAAAGGAGAAAGAGCTCATTTGGGGGCAAAGGGGAACAGGAGGGCACTTAAAATGATGCCTCTGTTTTTAGTTGTCTGACTAACACAGTCCCTCTGGATTATTTGGCTGGATGAAGCGATCTCAGAGCCACTGCTGATGATCTTTGAAAGCTGTGGAATGGAGAAGGTTCCAGAACACTGGAAAAATAGAAAAACATCCCTAAATTGAAAGAGAGGAGGGAAAGAGAAAGCAGACGCATGAGCTGGACACTTATGGAACAGTCGGTCTAATTTCAATTCCTGGAAAAATATATTGGAACAAATGACCTATTTTTAGGAGATAATAGGTTGATAAGTAACAGCCCCAGACTTGTTAGGAGAAGATTGCATCAAACTGATCTCTCCTACTGTGACAGGTTTAACAGGCTCAGGGATGGGGAAACGAGGATATAATTGGATCTGAGGGAGTATCTGACGCTCCTACGGGCGACCTGCACAAGGAACAAACTTTGGACAAAGTGATGGATGTGCAGGAGAAGATGACCCAGGCCCAAAGAAATTGGTAATATCACCATGAAAGGTGGTCTAAAATCAGTTTCTGTGGGCACGGACATTATTCCACCGTACAGATATGCAGTTGTAAATACACACAAATGTAGTTTGGAATTGTGGGCTTGGGGGAAAGAGGGAGCTAGCACTTCAGAGGTCAAGAACAGCACTCAGAACAACGTGGGCAGGTTAGGAAAATGGTCTAAAAGAACGAGAAAACAGATCAAGGTTAATATTTGGGCTCTTTAAGGAGCAGTTCAGCACCCAGACACAGGAGGAGTAGCCACTGGCCAGCAGTCCTGCAGGAAGGGCCCTGGGGTCGGAGTGATCACAAACCCAACATGAGTCAACGCTGCCCTGCTCTTGTGAAAAAAGCAAACATCCCGGGGTGTATAAACAGAGGAGCTTTAAGATACATCAAACAAACCTTCCACTCTGCTTCGTGCATGTTAAAGCCTCTGCCGGGATGCTCTGTCCCTCTCAGGAGCCATCTCCAAGGTGACACCTGGAGACAAAACCACTGGAACAGAGTTTTTGAGTAGCTGGTGGAACCCTCATTGTTAACCAGCTCCTTACAGGCACCTAAATACTTACCAGGAACGTGCCAGTATAACTAATATTTCCTTATAGATGGATTAGATATCCAAAACTCTCTTCAAGCCTTAATTTCCCCAGGTTTACATTACTTAGAAGATCTGTGTGACCATGAATGAATGCCTTGACTCCAGCCTGTGTTGTTTTAGCTCGGTAAGAAAATTTCCCCAGGACTATTAATGTGTTTGTAACGTGAAGGTGACTATTTTTAGCTGTAGTAGTCACATCTGAATGGAAATTCACAAATATTTCAATCACTAATCACGTATCCCGCTGTAGAAATTCCATCTTCCCCACTAGATAGTCAAGGACATTTTACTGAAGAGCAAAAAGCTGGCCTAGTCCAGCTAATGGAGCGGGGTGGAAGGAAACGGAACAGTTGGTCCTGAACTCTAAGGTCCCTTCCAACCTGGTGATTTGGTGATTCTGTGAAGAGTCGGGCTGAGGAGGGAAGATGGAGGAGGAAATTTCAAGACCAGTCTGGATGCAGTCCTGAGAGGCATGCTCTGACATGCTCTGGGTGGTCCTGCTTTGGCAGGGGAGTTGGACTAGATGATCTCTATGGTCCCTTCCAACTCCAAAAAATTCAGTGAAATTCAGTAAAATTCAGTGAAATTTAGCACCGGGACCTCCTCCTGCCAGTGCCTCGGGCAGGGTATGTTGGAGCTGTGAGAACAGCCCGGATTCCTGGCACGATGCTATAAAGCACCCGTTCAGAGCTGGTTTCTTATCAAAATCCAGCGCTGGAAAACATGTTTGGTTCCTGTGGCTGTTGCTGAATAACAGCCGGTGGAACGTGAAGTGAAAACCCAGCGCACGTGACCTTCCCACGGGCAGGGTGCCGGGACAGCACGGGGGAGGTCAGCCCAGACACCCCGCTCCTCGCCCTCCCGGCCCCACACAAACCTGTGAAAACCAGCAGCTGTGGCTCCCGGCATGGGGCAGTGGCATTTTAGAGGTTAAAAGCTCCTGTCGCAGGTGGTGCAAGGCAGACTTCACCCCCGGGACAGCGGGGAGGGGAGTGGAGTCAGCTCTTTGCACCCAGGCCAAATCTGAGCCATGCCATCCCGAGGGCAGAGAGAGAGAGAGCACACACCAGGGGAACACGGGCGGTGCAAGAGTGATGCTGCAGCTCTGCGATGGGCTCCCTCACAGAACAGCAGCCAAACACATAAAACACCCCAGCAGGGCAGGTTAGAAAAGGATTGCAGGCTGACACGTCTGTGAGTGTCCTCTGCTGCCTGGAATGGGAACTTTCCTGCTCTCCCAGAGCCCAGGAGCAGCAACCCAAGGGCTGGGGGAAGCAGGAAGACCTGGGGGAAGCTGGAAGACCTGGAAGGTCCCTCTGAGTGACCGCGCAGTCTCCGTGTCACCCTCTGTGCAGTTCCTGAGACACGAAGTGCAAAGCACACCCCGAGTTTTTGTTTCCCTGTGCTCTTTTCAGTCCAGCACAGA